>CM045742.1:4510000-4532500 GCA_024760905.1 Plotosus lineatus | reverse complement strand
GCGCGCGTGAGAGAGAGAGAGCGCGCGTGAGAGAGAGAGAGCGTTGGTGAGAGAGAGAGCGCGCGTGAGAGAGAGAGAGCGTGAGAGAGCGAGAGAGCGCGCGCGCGTGAGCGAGAGAGAGCGCGCCTGAGAGAGAGGGAGAGCGCGCCTGAGAGAGAGTGTGGGAGAGAAAGAGAGAGCGTTGGTGAGAGAGAGAGAGAGAGCGTGGGTGAGAGGTGCGTGCGAGCGAATGGGCGCGTGCAAGCGTGCGGGCGCGTGCGTGCGTGTGTGAGAGTGCGTGCGTGTGTGAGAGTGCGTGTGTGTCTGTGCGAGAGAGTGCGTGCGAGAGAGTGCGTGCGAGAGAGTGCGTGCGTGTGTGAGAGAGAGAGCCTGTGTGTGTGTATTTGTGTTTGAAAGAGAGTGTGTGTGTTTGTGAGTGAGTGAGAAGAAGAAACAGGCTCAAGTGATATCGCAAAGGAATATGGCCAAACCCGTCTACCATCGGTACGATATTGAAGCAGAAGGATGTCTTAAAAGCTATGCTTTTCTCATTTTTAAAGTGTTTAGGGGGTTGTATTGGGAGCCTTGGAACGAATCATGCGTTTTACCTGTAAAATGCGGTTCAATTTATGAAAGGTTTCAAAAAAGGCGCTGGAACAGATTAATTTAACGAATTTTATATGTGTGTGTGCGTGTGTATGTTGTCCGTCTTCCTTTCGGCTTTTTCCCTTTTACTTGGGAGTCGCCATAGCGAATCATCTGATTCGCACGTTTGATTTGGCAGAGGTTTTTACGTCGGATGCCCTTCCTGTCACAACCCTTAAGCAAGGGACAGAAACACACTGATGGCTTTGCAGCTACTCTTTATGAAAGTCAGCAATGGTTCTTTTACATGCCTCTCACCGTAGACAGTGAGAGACATGGCCCGCCTTTGATAACCCAGTTAGCCGCACTGGGGGGGGTCAGTGACAACCTTGTGGAGAATGGGACTCGAACCCCCAGCCTTTGGATCAGCAATCCAGCGCCCTACACCACTAGACTACCACTGCCCCTTGTGTGTGTGTGTGTGTGTGTGTGTGTGTGTATATAAAATATATATACATACATACATACAACAAGGTCCTAGAGAGTGAGCAGATGCCGGAGGAGTGGAGGAGAAGTGTGCTGGTGCCCATTTTTAAGAACAAGGGAGACGTGCAGAGCTGCAGCAACTACAGAGGGATAAAGTTGATGAGCCATACAATGAAGTTATGGGAAAGAATAGTGGAAGCTAGACTAAGGGCAGAGGTCAGCATTTGTGAACAACAGTTTGGTTTCATGCAAAGAAAGAGCACCACAGATGCAATGTTTGCTTTGAGGATGTTAATGGAGAAGTACAGAGAAGGTCAGAGGGAGCTACATTGTGCCTTTGTTGATCTGGAAAAAGCATATGACAGGGTGCCAAGAGAAAAACTGTGGTATTGCATGAGGAAGTCTGGAGTGGCAGAGAAGTATGTTAGAGTGGTGCAGGACATGTATGAGAGATGTAAGACAGTGGTGAGGTGTGCTGTCGGTGTGACAGAAGAGTTCAAGGTGGAGGTGGGACTGCATCAAGGGTCAGCTCTGAGCCCCTTCTTGTTTGCTATGGTGATGGACAGGCTGACAGACGAGGTGAGACAAGAATCTCCATGGACTCCATCTCTATGTTTGCAGATGACATTGTGATCTGTAGTGAGAGCAGAGAACAAGTGCAGGAAAATCTAGAGAGGTGGAGGTATGCCCTGGAAAGGAGAGGAATGAAGGTGAGCCTCAGAAAATCAGAATACATGTGTGTGAATGAGAAGGACCCAGGAGGAACGGTGATGTTACAGGGAGCAGAGATAACGAAGGTGGAGGATTTTAAGTACATAGGCTCAACAATCCAGAGCAATGGAGAGTGTGGAAAAGAGGTGAAGAAGTGTGTGCAGGCAGGCTGGAATGGTTGGAGAAAAGTGTCCGGTGTGATGTGCGATAGGAGAGTGTCAGCAAGAATGAAGGGAAAAGTGTACAAGACGGTGGTGAGGCCAGCGATGTTGTCTGGCTTAGAAACAGTGGCGCTGAGGAAAAGGCAGGAGGCAGAGCTGGAGGTCGCGGAGATGAAAATGTTGAGGTTCTCTCTGGGAGTAACGAAGATGGATAGGATCAGAAATGAGTATATCAGAGGGACAGCCCATGTAAGATGTTTTGGAGACAAAGTCAGAGAGGCTAGATTGAGATGGTTTGGACATGTACAGAGGAGGGATAGTGAGTATATTGGCAGTAGGATGCTGAGGTTGGAACTACCAGGCAGAAGGCCTCGAGGAAGACCAAAGAAGAGATTTATGGATGTGTTGAAGGAAGATATGAAGGTCGTTGGAGTCAGAAAAGAAGATGCCGAGGACAGGGTGAGATGGAGGCGGATGATTTGCTGTGGCGACCCCTGAAGGGAGCAGCCGAAAGTAAAAGAAGAAGAAGATATACATACATACACACAGTATATGGTTACAGTAATCCACCCTATTTCTTGGTTAATGGGGAGCAGTCTGATATGTGTATTTTCTTTCCTACTTCTTAATGTAGCACACAGTTGACTCGTTAATGACGTAATGGCGAGCCACAGACGCAAGCCTTCACCCTTCTTTTAATAAATCTAGAAGCTTAACTTTCTCACTAACTCATCATTTTCCTTTTCTTTTTCGGTTCATGAGGCGATCTTCCTGTGATGCCGGGAGCATATCAATCAGACCCAAAAATGCAGGAAACCAAGTACGATGAAACAAAGACTTTTATTGATCTCAGGGGAAGCACTGGGGTGTGGGGAAAAATTGTGTTCACCGTAGTGGCAAGGGAAAAACAGTGTCGAGCACGGACCTCCTCTAGCGCACTGATGGCTGAGTGAATTCAGGTGCGCTGTCTGGATTTTGCCTGCGGGTCACAGCCTCGCCAGCGTATGCAGAGAAAGAGAGAAACGCCGCCAACTTGCATAGACCATAACACTTCCTGGGTGTTTTGGGGCCATTTTCAAGGCCTTAGTGTATACAACAGTACTTATGAGCACAACGAGAGAAAAACTTAGGCACTTGGCTGGAGAGCTGCTGATACGTATCGTAGATGAACTAACAATGTGGCTCGAACACAAAGACAGGAAGCCCTGTATGTTGGATGCTGGGAAATATAACCAATCAGCTTGCTGGATTCACAGCCAATCAGAGAACACTCAAGTTAAGCAGGAGAACAGAGCATGTTGGGTAGCGTAGTTGAATGTAGTGCCCGTGAATTTTGAATACTGTACTGAAATCTTTAGTTTTTTAAATTTCCCGATGGGAAATCCACAATATTACGGGGACGCGGAGTAGGAAATGTGAAGTGGCGGAGGATTACTGTATATGTGAATGTATATATACTGTATATATAATAGGGTGCTGCGCTCATGATCAGGAGGTTGTGTGTTAAAATTTCGACCCCCACTGTGCTCAGACCTCTTGGCAAGGTCTGAACCACAAATGTGCCTCTATTGACCCAGTAGTATAAATGAGTACCAGTACAAATATACTGCGAAGGTAACCTGCGATAGACTGGTGTCCCATCCAGGAGGATTTGTCCTCCAAGTCGCTTCACGCTATGGCAGGGGTCTCAAACTCCACAAAAGGCCGCAGTGGCTGCAGGTTTTTGCTTCAACCAAGCAACAGCAGCAGACCAATCTCTATACACAGCACACATATTGACCAATCAATTGCCTGAAGACTCAGATCAGTTTATTAAATGAGTCATGTCGGGTGTGCTGCTGTTTGATTGAAACAAAAACCTGCAGCCACTGCGGCCCTTTTGTGGAATGAGTTTGAGATCCCTGCCCTATCGAAACCGGCCCTTTTGTGGAATGAGTTTGAGATCCCTGCCCTATCGAAATCAGGGATAAGCACCTGCTTGATGAGCCGCTATGGCTTGGGTGTAAAAAAAAAAAAAAAAAACCCAAAGGACTTTACCTACCTTTACCTAGTGACTCATCAGGCCGGTGCTTATTCCCGATTTTTGTATCGTGAAGCGACCAGGAGTTCAACTCCTCCTGGATGGGACACTACTCCATCACAGGTCAACTTCTCAGTATTTAAAAATTATTTTTTTTTTACTGGTACCTGTTTATACTGCTGAGTGAAAAGAGGCACACTTGTGGTTAAGACCTTGCCCAGGGGTCTTAGCACAGTGGGGGTCTAACTGGGATTCAAACACACAACCTCCCAATCATGAGCCCAGCACCCTAACCACTATGCCACTGGCCCCACACATACATACATGTGTGCATACATATACAGTGCTGTGCAAACATTTTACCCCTGACCAATTTCTGATATTTTTTGCACGTTTGTTACTGTCATCCATTTCAGATCAAGCAAACCTAAGTATTGTACAAAGATAAAACACAAGTAAACACAAAATGCAGTTTTCAGTGCCAGTTGGATTTATTAAAGTGAAAAAAACCATCTGAACCTCCTGTGTGAATAAGTAATTGCCCCTAAACCTAATAGTTTGTTGAACCCCTTTTTGCAGCAATAACTGCAGTCAAGCGTTTGCGACAAGAGGCGATGAGTCTTTCACATGGCTGTGATGGGATTTTGGCCCACTCTTCTCTGCAGAATTGTTTAAGAGCAACCAGATTGGATGGTTTTTGGGTGTGAACAGCCTTTTTAAGGTCATGCGACGGCATCTCAATAGGGTTCAGGTTGAGACTTTGACTAGGCCGCTCCAAAACCCTCATTTTGTTCATTGTTAACCATTCAGAACCACTTGCTGGCATGCTTCATTGTCTTGGTGCAGAACCCAGGTGCGCTTTAGCTTGAGGTCTCAAACTGATGGACGAATATTCTTCGCCAAGATTTATTGATAGCGAGCAGGATTCATGGTTCCATCAATCATGGCAAGATGTCCAGGTCCTGAAGCAGCAAAGCAGGCCAGATCATCACACTTCCACCACCATGTTTCACTGTTGGCACAATGTTCTTTTTATCAAATACAGTGTTGCTTTTGCGTCAGATGTGACAGGATGCATTTCTCCCAAAAAGTTAAACTTTAGTTTCATCAGTCCAGAGAACATTTTCCCAGAGGTTTTGGGGATGATCAGGATGATTCTTGGCAAAAGTGAGTCGTGCCTTGATATTCTTTTTTTGTGAACAGTTGCTTTCACCTCGGAACTCTTCCATGGATGCCATTTTTGCCTCGTGTCTTTCTGATGGTGGAGTCATGAACATCGACATTAACTGAGGCAACTGAGGCTTGTAGTTGTTCAGAGGTGGTTTTTGGATCCTTTATGGCTTCTCCAGTTTGTCTGTAATTTTAGTAGGTTGGCCACTTATGTGAAGGGTCAACACTGTGCAATGCCTTCTCCATTTATGGATAATGGTTCTGACAGTGGTCCCCTGGAGTCCCAAAGATGTACCAATGATTTTGTATTTTTTCCCAGACTGAGACATCTCTATAATCTTTCGTTTTCTCTTGAAGCTCACTGGATGGCGGCATGATGATGTGTGTTCATTATGGCATACTTCACCTTATCAGACAAGTTTTATGTTCAGGATGTCCTAATTGGAAATGTCTGACAGCACTCAGGCCTGGGTGTGGCCATGAAATTGAACTCAGTTTTCCCTAATAATAGGATTAGTCACAAATACCTCTCTTTTTAATTACTTTTTCACAGAGGTTCATGTAGGTTTGGATAGGATTTTTCTCTTAACAAATAAAATCACAAAAGGAAAACTGCATTTTTTGAATACTTGGGTTATCTTTGTGTCATGTTTACATTTGTTTGATGATCTGAAAAAGTTAAAGTGTGATAAAGGTGCAAAAAAGCGGAAAATCAGATGAGCCACTAGGCTTGGGTATGAAAAGCCCAACAGACTTTACCGTATGGATATACAGGGATCACTGACCTTCGGCGGTTAATGGGGACCGAGACCCCACTCCCCCGCGACCACCGAATTTCGCAAAGTAGGATTAACCCCCCCGACTGACGTATATGTGTATATAATATCAATAAATACATATTCAATGCTATAAATGCTTATAATAACATTTAAATATTCAAAAATAATGCATAAGATGTAAATAAAATATAAATACACACACATGCAGACATGCACCTCACATGATAATGTAAGTACATTTTGTTGTGGGGTTTGGGTCGATTTGTTTTTTTGTTTTTTTTGTTTTTTTTTGCATAATTGGTCTTGTTTTGCGGCATTTTCCTTAACTTTTTCCCTATTTTTCCTTAATTTCCTTATTTTTAGATGAATATTTTTGAAAAATCCGCGCTGCGCTGAAGCAGCTGAAACTGAATCACGAAGTAGCGAGGGATCACTGTATATAATAATATATATTAATTACGTAGTGGGAATACACACACATACATACACACACACACACACACACACACACACACACACACACACACACACACACACATATATATATATATATATATAAGTTCAAAGAGTCAACTTGCAAACAGAAAAGAAGGCTCAAATCAACAACACACAAACCGCTATAAAATAAATACTGTAGAGTACATAAAAATTCTGTATTTTAAAGGACCTTACACAGACCCAGTAAACAGTATAATAATAATAAAAGTAATAAAAATAAAATTATGATAATAATTATAATAGTAATGATAATAATAAAATAAATTAATGAATCAGTAGTTAACAGCAATAAATGAAATTGCACTAAATTATATTGTATTATATTGTATTGTATTATATTATATTATATATTATAATTATGTTTATATTTATACAGCACTTTAATGCAAATTTCTTTGAGTATTTCTGTGCAATGTGCATTAATTGGGGAAAAAAAACAAGTACATGAAGATGAAACAGTGAATGTTTATTAGAAATCTGCTTTGGACAAGACAAGCTGTTTATATTTGTTGTATATTTGTATGATGGTGTTTATATAAATTACCCCCAAAATTCCCAGTTCATACCTGTTAATGTTTATGGAGATTCCCATTTCCAACTTGGAGTAAATCCAAAATTTCCCATCAAGTTTCCATGGAAAGTTTCTGCCCCTTTGTAACCCTACAGGTGGCTGTCGATGAGTCGAGGCCTGACTGATGTACAGGACACCAATTGTTTTTGATTATCCTTTTGTTTTGTTCTTCCTTTTTTAATCAGGTCAGGTAAATTATTCAAAGTAGATGATACCACCAAATCACCATAGCAACAATTACCCTTCTGCAACTTATTGTGGAACTTGTTTTACATTGCCAGACAGAATGATTTTTTTTTTATTGTTGGTGTGTGAACATTAGTTTGAGGTGCTGGATCTCTTAAAGCTGTACACTCGACAGTTCACTTCCGATTAAGACGACATCAAACCACATGATCTGGCGATTCAGGTTGTACTTTCTACATTACCTGTAATAGAGCATTAACAGGGTCATGATACCCTTACAGAGTGCACTCAAGCTTCATATGATTGTATGAATTGATCTGTGAATAAGTAGCTGCATGCATCAGTGCGGGCTGAACTGTTGTGTTTTGAGTATGTTGGTGTGAACATGCTGAGATTGAAAGGGCAGAAACCTTTCTGTGAAGCTTCTACTTATCATAATAAAATACTTCTTGCTGTGGTAGGGAACTGTTTTCTTTTGGCTACTGGAGAACTCAGCTGACACCTTGGGGAGGTTTTCAGGGGGCCAGCTTTATGTGGACTTTTGTGCTGTCCATTCTACTCAGCAAAAATCGATACTGTCTGGATAAAGACTTGAGCTGGACAGACACAGGAATGCGAGAGAGAAGGGAAAGAAATGAGCAGGGAAACTTAACTGCAACTGACAATAATAATAATAAAAACAATAATAACAAGAATGACAAATTAAATTAAATTCAGGTTTGAATGTTAGGTGTTCTCTTATATTCCACTTTCACCACAGACCTTCCCCAGCAGTAGTGAGGCCGGTGGCGTAGTGGCTAGGGTGCTGCCTGCCCTCATGATCAGGAGGTTGTGTGTTCAAATCCCAGTTAGACCCCCCCCCCCCACTGCGCTAGGACCCCTGGGCAAGGTCTTAACCACAAGTGTGCCTCTGTTCACCCAGCAGTATACTGCAAATGGGTACCAGTAAAAATACACTCGGAAGGTAACCTGCGATGGACTATGGCCCAACAGGCCCAACAGACTTTGCCTTTTTTACCTACCTTCACCAGCAGTGACAGCTTTTAAATTATTAATGAAATGATTGAAAGATCATACATCAGAGCAATATCTTTAATTCTGGGCTGGGTGAACCAAAAAAAGAAAATCATGTTTTCTGACATTTTCGTAATACATAGTCCAATTTATCACAACGTGTTCAGTATTATCTGATTTTATGTTCTGTAGCATGTTTAACAAACGATACCAAACGGATAAACTTCATTACACTTCATGTCCTTTTACATTGAACTTGGAGTGACGTGTCCAAGATGGCACTGCTTAGAGGGCGACGTCGCGGAGTTCTCAGAGTCAAATTGTTTCTTTGTTCGTTTTAATTTGTTTTATTTGTTTGTTTTGCACTATGCTCGTCTATGATCGGTCGACCCCACTACAGCTATGAGCAGCTTCAGCTTCGGGCAACGAAGCACGCAACAACTTCTATCGTGAGCTAATATGCTATGGGAGCTCAATGCTAACCGCCCAGGCGGAGTTCTCAGAGGCTTGGTTAGCATTTCCGGCCATACTGCTTGAAAATGTTCAATCTCTGCGAAACAAGATGGACGAGCTTCATGCGCAGTGGTCTATCTACAGGACTGTGTTTCTGTGAAACATGGCTCGAGGAGAGTACGCCCGGCCGGCTACACGACCTTCATCCCCTGCAATCCCAAGCGCCGGAGTCGTTGTTCGGCCCCTTCTCGCCTGGGCTTCTTGTTTGCTGGGGGTGCGCTTCGCATTGAGCTGCCTACCGTGGCATATTAGCTCTGCTAATAGCATATTAGCTCTGCTTAGTTATACACTCCCCGAAGATACGCCGATCTTATAGCTGTAGTAGAGTAGACCGGTCGTAGACGAACATAGTGCAAGACATGAACAAAGAAAACAACAAATACTTAAACTTAAAACATAAACAAACAAACAAAAACATAAACTTGGGTACTGTACTGGAATAATAATTGAAAAAGATTTTAATACAACAGTTCAGAGAAAACCGTCGTTTCTAAGGAGAAAATCTTATTTCTTCAGAAGAGACATCCAGCGTTTTCTATCGCTTAGCCAGAGATGACGCATAGCGTTTGAGTGGTATAGAGCTGAACTGGTAATTAAAACACACACACACACAAAAAAAGGAGGCTCATTGATAACTTGTGCACAAGTGAGGAAAAAGGGGCAGGACATCAGCGCAACCAATCAGGAGAAAGTAGGACAGCCATTGGCTGAATTTGAATCACGTGCTGGTTGCTTGACAGCCAGCGAATACTCAAACCATGGGTGCAAAACCACGAATAGTCAAGGGCCTACTGTATGTATGTGTTTGTATGTGTGTGTGTGTATATATATATATATATATATATATATATATATATATATATATATCTGTCTGTCTGTCTGTCTGTCTATCTCATATAAGTTGGACTATGATGTTTGCAGATGACATTGTGATCTGTAGTGAGAGCAGAGAACAAGTGGAGGAAAATCTAGAGAGGTGGAGGTATGCCCTGTAAAGGAGGGGAATGAAGGTTATCCTCAGTAAGACAGAATACATGTGTGTGAACGAGAAGGACTCAAGAGGAACGATGAGGTTACAGGGGCAGAGATAAAAAAGGTGGAGAATTTTAAGTACTTAGGCTGAACAATCCAGAGCAATGAAGAGTGTGGAAAAGAGGTGAAGAATTTGCCGTGCGTGTGCAGGCAGGTTGGAATGTTTGGAGAAAAGTGTCCGGTGTGATAGGAAGGTATCGGCAAGAATGAAAGGAAAAGTGTACAAGACGGTGTTGAGGCCAGCGATGTTGTATGGCTTAGAAACAGTGGCACTGAGGAAAAGACAGGAGGCAGAGCTGGAGGTAGCAGAGATGATGTTGAGGTTCTCTTTGGGAGTAACGAGGATGGATAGGATCAGGAATGCGGACATCAGAGGGACAGCACATGTAAGATGTTTTGGAGACAAAGTCAGAGAGGCTAGTTTGAGATGGTTTGGACATGTACAGAGGAGGGATAGTGAGTATATTGGTAGTAGGATGCTGAGGTTGGAACTACCAGGCAGAAGGCCTTGAGGAAGACCAAAGAAGAGATTTATGGATGTGGTGAAGGAGGACATGAAGGTAGTTGGTGTAGGAGAAGATGCAGAGGATAGGGTGAGATGGAGGCAGATGATTTGCTGTGGTGACCCCTGAAGGGAGCAGCCGAAAGGAAAAGAAGAAGATATGTGTGTATGTATATATATATATATATATATATATATATAATGTGTGTGTGTGTGTTATTAAAATTAATGTAAACATTTAGTTTTCTCATCAGATATGCAAACATTTCGAAAATAAGTACTTAAAAAAAATTCATTAATGCACAGACCCATTGGCCCCTACTTTCGAAATTAATCCAGTCCAGAGCCTTTTTTGTAACGCAGAAGTTTCGTAAGTAAAAACGCATTTTACATGTAAAATGCCTGAGTCGTTCCAAGGCTCCTAAGACTACCCCATAAACCCTTTAAAAATGATAAACGTACACCAATTTCTCTCTCTCTCACACATACACACACACACACACACACACACACACACACACACACACACACTCACAATACAGATTAAATGTGTATTGTGGCACTGAATGCGGGCTCCGCCCACACGCAGGACGGTGGAGCATCTTAAGACGAGGAATTCAAAGCGCATTCCCTGCTTGACAGATCGGAGGTCGAAACTCAACTTTAACTTGATTTATGGAGGAATTGGAGGTCCAGATGAGCCGCGTTTTGCTCACATTCGGCGAGTGTGCCACTTTTATGAAATATTTACTGAATTAAATAACTTAAAAAACTAAACTAAAACTAAAGAGTTATGCCTCCTTTCATCTCTAACTGATTCTGTAGGCAGTCTCAGTCTCTCTCTCTCTCACACACACACACACACACACACACACACAAAAGTCCACACACAACATGCAGCTGATGGAACAATTCTATTTAACTGTTTAAATGGACAGGATGTTGTATTTAAAGCAGAATTACAGCACCTGTTTGAAAGATTAGAGGTTCTTATTCAATATTAACTTGCTTCCTTGTGAGATCGGAGGTCTTGTTCAACGAAGTGCTCCATTCATGCTGCTTCTGCTTCAATTTCGTGCCGAAATCATTGCCTCCGTCACTGTGTTTCCACTTTAAGGTGTCCTTCTGCTTCAATATCGTCCCAGTTGTAGAGGGGTTTCAGCTATAATGAAATATAACGCTGCAATGATCTCAAAACATGCAACAGTCCTGTTCAATTCTCCTCACGTATGTGGCGGACAAAAGATAATACAGTACAGTAATGGGTACACGTCAGCTCCCTCCTGGCCAATGGAAGACCAGCAGGGTGGGATGTCGGGAGACAGCCAATGAGCGAGCAACTTGCGCATTGTGTGAAATTTTGATTGGCGCATTTGAATTTTGAATGGCACGTTTGGCGCTTTTCGTAAGAGGGGGTCGTTTTCGTGTACAGAGGATGAAAACTTAGGAAAATGTTTTTCGTATTCCGGAGTTTTCGTACCCGGGGGAATTCGTAAGTAGGGGGCTGACTGTACAGGATAGAAATTCAACATTGAATCTGATAATATTTAGAATCTGGCATTTTCTTTTCTTCCCCTAAACTTAATTTCCCAATTAAAGGTGATCCTTCACCTTTTGTCAATTTCCAATATATTCCCATAAATTCTCGTAGAAATTTCCCGGCCTTCAGATCTTCCACAATTTTTATCAACCTTACATCTGTTACAGATGTTACTACTGTCAAAGCAACACACTCATGGAAAATTAATCAACAACTTCAGATTCAGTTATTTAAACCCAGTGTTAATCATTCAACACTCCTTCACTGTTGTTTATTATTTAATCTGAGTTTATTCACACACACACACACACACACACAAACACTGTAAATGTGTTTTCTTTCTCTGTACAGGAGAGCGCACACCCTGACTGTCTTATTTATCCTGACATGTGCCTTGGTTTATGTGACCCTGCTGGAGGAAACTCCACAAGACACGGCGTACAATACCAAGAGGTATGTGGGCACATGATTTATGTGACAATGTTCATTTGTGTGTGTGTGTGTGTGTGTGTGTGTGTGTGTGTGTGTGTGCGTGCATCTAACTTGGAGTTATTTGTTTAAGCACAGAGTGACCCTGACCTGGCGTTCCTTCAGCCATTAGGCCACATGCTGCTCTTGTCTAAACCAAATAATTCACACTGGCTGTGTGTGTGTGTGTGTGTGTGTGTGTGTGTGTGTGTGTGTGTGTGTGTGTGTGTGCAAGTATGAGACTTTTTTCTCGAGAGAGAGCACACGTGCACAGGAATATGCGAGTATATCACTATCAGATACTTGGATACATCTGACTGAGTGAGTGTGAAGGAGAGAGGTTGTGATATACATCACACTCACACATTCTCGGTATGATGAATGTGAGAAACTCGAGTACAGATTGGTAAAATAATTTAAAATCAAACAGTATAAAAAGTTTCCGTGGTTACTTCCTGTCGATGGTCTTCTGTATCTGAAATTTTGAAATGAAATGATGGTGAAACTAAGGCATCTAATCAAGTTACAATTTAGGAAATAACCAACTTTAAATAAATAAATAAACAAAGAAACAAGCACCCTGGACTGCGAAGGTCACCCGAGTATCACTGAACGTTCTCTCTTGGTTATTTCTGTTGATGTATTTACACTGTCGGTGCAGGGGAAGTGAAGTGTGACTCCAGGAGGAACAATCAGATCGGTTGGTTTTTAAATAGTGAGGTGGAAAGAAACATCAGAACCCGTCGTATCCTGTCCCGGTTTCCACTCAGTGCTGCAGTGTTGTGTTTAAACTGATATACGGAAAACGTGGGATGTGTGATGTTAATCTGATCGTGTGATGATTTTTTAATTAATTTATTTATTTTTCCGTTACTGTTCCACTCTTCCTTTCAATGCAATAACAGAAATCTGACACGGCTTCATGTGGAGTGCAGAATTCCAGCTGTATCCAGTTTCATGACCCAGGCTTTAATCTGAATATAGGAAAATGAGGTGTGTGTGGGTGTGTGTGTGTTTTCAGAGGGATTGTGGCGAGCATTCTGGTATTCCTTTGTTTCGGAGTAACGCAGGCGAAAGACGGCCCTTTCTCACGACCACATCCAGGTATGAGAGCAGTACAAGTCAAGGCCACTTTTTTTACTCCTCCCCTTTACTTCACCCCCAGAATAAATAATGAGCTTTTGTTCATTTTTTTAAAAAATGCATTTTTCTTTTGTGATGTTATGACTGGACTACACTATCATGACGTCTCTGACGCTGTCATACATGTGACCTCATGGACTACAGAAAAAAATAAACCCTCATAGACATCCTTCTGTAAACACTGCTGTGTTACTTATTCACTGGTTTTCTGGATCAGATGGTTTTTTTTTGTATTTCAGGAGTAGGACAGTTATGTGTTAGTCAGTATAAAGTTCACAGTGGCCCACACCGTCGCATTCCACATTTTAAACTTTATTTTCATGTTACGTCGTCCTTGTGGTACAGCAAGTTTACCATCTCTTCCAGCCATCTCGCCGATGTGATTAGTGAACCAATGGTGCCGACTTCTTCATGATTTTGTTTTCAAGCTTCAAGTCCTGTATCTGTAATCCATTTTAATCATACTCCTCTTACACCTCACCTCACTCAGCACTTAGATTTGAAACCCAGCCCCTGTGTTCTGACTTGTGACCTCATGTCAGAAAAAACCCTAATGTGATCGTTGGGTGAAAAAATGTACTTGTTAACAGAAAGAAGTGGGCTTGAGAAGAGGGTGTGGTCTGGGAAGGGCATAAACTCTAATGACTGATGTCCATTTCAGCCTTCATTTGAAAGTGAGTAAAGTCTAAATTCCAGGGCTGCATTTGACGACCTGGCCTATCCCAAGATTCCTTGCACCTCACCATTAAACTTTATTGAATGTGTCACAGATGTGAGAGTTGGTAGGCGGCGTCAGGAGTGGTGCTTTGTAAAACGATCCAGACCTTACTGAATTGGCTGTCACATGACTGAACATGTGCAGAAGTGGCCACTGTTATTTCGCCCGGATGGATACCGCACACCAACCGAACGAACACCGCCAACACTGAACAGATTCTTGAGGTTTTTGCTGGTAGTAGTATGTAGGGGAGCAATTTGGAACAGCCACTTAGCCTAATGTACATAGCTTTGGACTGTAGGAAGAAACCGGAGTACCCGGAGGAAACCCACACAAGGAGATCCTGCAAACTCCTCAGAAACTCCGTCGCCGAGCCCAGGATTCGAACCCAGGACTGTCTTATTGTGGCAAGGCAGACATGCTAACTGCTACGCCACCGTGCCGCCCTAATTTAATCACCAGGTGACCCATTTTCAGTTTTGCAAAAATATTTAGTAGAGATATTCAGTTTAAATAAGGTACTTCATCAATGTCATGCTGAGTAACTGTCAGACATAATGGAAGTACATGTCATATCATCATAACCTGCAGGCGGTCACACACCTCATGTACATACCTGCCTTTCGTACCCATATAAACCTCACAGCTCTTTGGACTCAGTACTTTCTAGTTTACTCTTCAGGTTAGAATATGGAAAGCTGCAAAGTCAAGATAATTTCTGACTCAACCAATGCTATTATTATTATTATTATTATTATTATTATTATTTATTAATTACCACAAAAAAATCTTATATTTTGGACTAAGAAACCACCGTCTAGTTAGTTAATCTACCCTGGAAGCTCATATTCTCCAGCGCAATGGGCGTGTCACTTGGGAAAGCAAACCAGTTCCTCTTGCAAGACCAGACCTGTGCTCTCTCGCTCTCTCTCTCTCTCTCTCTCTCTCTCTTTCTCTCTCTCTCTCTCTCTCTCTCTCTCTCTCTCTCTCTCTGTCTCACTCTCATAAAGAATAAAACCAGTTCTCTAATTTGATGATATAATGTGCACCATTCACCAAAACCTGAAGGCCCAGGTGCTACAGAGTGGAGGGAACGTATTGTTTCTGATGAGAAATCGGGAGGACGAATGATTCGAGTCCTCTTATGCGAAGCAGGTGTCGTCCTTGAGCTTTACTCTTGAATGAGTTTCTTCCCAGGGAAGGTCCGAAAAGAGCGTGTTGGCGACTCGGGCGACTCTCTCTCCCATTGTGTTAATATGAACCTGCCCCTAATAATGAAAGCTGGAAGTAGCATAGCAACAGAGCAGCCTGGGGGGAAAGCAGCTCTGGAGGAAAGGTGAGCCGTGTTGCCCTAAAGCAGATTGGTTTGGGGGGGGGTTTGCGATAAACGGCAACACCGAGAAGTGCACACACACACACACACACAGATACAGATAGACAAGCACAGTCTCTCTCTCACACACGCACCCATGCAGGCAGACAAGCAAACATGTGGACACACAGACAGACAGACAAACATGTGTGAACATGGTTGAAACTGCAGACCCAGACAGACAAGCGCACGCACATACACACTGGACAAGTACCCACACACCCAGATTGATAGAAATACACACAGAATCATGTGTGAATACACAAACGCACACATCAATCAACACCCTTTTGGACATATACACACACGTGTGTGTCTCACGCAGATGCACACACTCACAGATGCACGTGCAAACGAACATAGAACAAACACACAGATGCATGCCAGCAGACAGACACGCATGTGTGTAAAACATACACACACAACAATCACATGGAGACATGTTAGGTTTGTCTTCAAGCTGTAGAATGTGGACTGAGTAGAAATATTTTTCTATGTATATTGTGAGATTTCATGAATCTATATAAGGATGGCATTTGCGTGTGCACATTACCCACCGTGTTTGCGTTTTTCTCCTTTGCCTTCAGCTTACTGGCGCTTTTGGCTCTGTGTCAGCGTTGTCTATGAGCTGTTCCTCATCTTCATTCTTTTCCAAGTGGGTCTCAAGTCATTCCTGTACACACACACACACACACACACACACACACAAACAACTTTGCTTTAGTTTATTGTTTTTTTGTTTTTTTTTAAGTTCATATTTTGTGCACAATGCAGACAGTTCAGGACGGGCGGCTGTTTATGAAGTACATCGACCCAAAGTTGGGTGTTGCTCTACCAGAGAGAGATTATGGAGGAAATTGTCTTATCTATGATCCAGGAAATACCACTGACCCCTTCCACAATATCTGGGTAAGAAAGCACTCTCTTTCCCACACACACACACACACACACACCCATTCATCCTGATCTACACTAGGGCTGCAACAAACAATTAATTTAATAATTGATGAGTCTGTCGATTCGTTTTTCGATTAATCGGAAAGAGCACAAACATTTTAAAATTTCCATTACTATCTTCAACAATAGACTATTTATTTTCAAATTGCCAGTCCATATGTGAGTAACAGTATATATCTAATCATTTGTTAATTCTGTCAGAGGTAGTTAATCATAGTTCAACATATTCATATAAATAATCGACTAATATACAGGGTATTCCAAAAAATGTATACACACTTTAAATAATTGTAAACCAGGTGTTTATTATAATTAGTTTAATTTTCAACATGTAAAAGAATTTACAACCATCATTCTATTGTTTTGTGACCGCCTGTTCTCAAACTGATGTCCGTTCTGGTGCAGACAATGTGAAGAGATGGAATATAACACACACGCGTGCATTCACGTTCAGTGTTTGCTCTCGATTCAATAACTGTTGCAGGTCTCCTTGCGTAGACTTTGTCTTTTAGGTTTCCTCATAAAAAGAAGTCTTGTGGTGTGAGGTCTGTTGAATGTGGAGGGTATTCAGCAAAACCCCTCCATCTAATAAAAGGTGTAGACATTTTTTCGGGACACCCTGTATATACAGCTATTATTTATTAATATAATTTTATGCATGCTATCACTTATAATTACATGCCATTTGGTTCTCAAATGCTGACTAGCTAGTTTTGTATGAACCTTAAATTTAGTTTTATAAATTAAATTCATATATTTCAATTTTCATGCAAATTGTGTATACTAAAGACTCTGTTGGCATTGCCAATCATGAAAGAGCTCTATTGCTTCTATAAATAATACTGCAATTTCTCAGCAGTCAACATGAGTTTCTAATGCTAATGTAAACAATTATTAAATGCTAATGAAGTGAGTGTGACAAACTATCTTAACATTTCAAATACCGTATTCCACGTTATAAGTGACCAAAGCGCTTAAAAATTGGAGTGGGTGGGTGCTTATTAAAATGTTACCAGCGGAGTGGAACTGTAAGTGCTTATTACCATCGAGATGGAAGAACAATAAAAGAGTTTACTGGTATTTGTGTTATTCATTTTGAGGTATCAACCAAACTACTTACATGAAAGCTGAAAATAAACAGGAAACAGCATAAATTTAAAATAAAAGACCCCTTACTTTTCCCTCACGGTGCTGTTCCTTTAAATATTTTACAGGAAGTACACTCGGGCCAATCAACAGGAATGTTAACTTTAGCACATGGCACATTGAACCAATCAACATGAACATAAACAAAAGCACATGGCCAGGAACGTCTTTAAATTTATTGAGTTAGTGAGCAGGAGAATCGGGTGAAAACTCCTCCTCATCACTTTCTGATAGGTCCATATCTGGCTCATCGCTCCATTCATTCAGAGCATCCCATAGTTTTTCTGTAGCAGTTTCTAATGATTCATCTTGTTGGACATTTACCAAAAGAACACAGCAAAATATTTCCTGTTTTTTAAAGCACGACAGAACAATCAAATGTGTTGTTACTGATGAACATTATGATGATGATGTCCGTCGATGTTCATCGACTCGATATCGACTCGATATCGAGTATGACCATAACAACACAAACGACACAGTGTCTAAGAGGCGGGGTGATGTGTCCGCAGGTGGCTTGTAAGGCCAATACGGGTGTGAAAACCCCTCCCACAAGTTGGACACCAGTGAGAGGGGGTCGTGTTGGTAGATTGATCAGCTCGAGCCTTGCGTGTTTCACGTTTATCTTTGGCTGCGTTCGAACGTTTATTCTCTGAGTGGATGGCACCTTTGTGAATCAGGTTGCGACAAGCCAGTCTGTCAAATGCTGCGGTTTCCCACGTTGCAACGTCGATGTTGAAGTCCTTCAGGTATGCTTTGATGGAGTCTTTATAGCGTTTGCGCTGGCCTTCTACTTTCCTGCTACCATGACTGGGGTATCCTGGAGTCTGACATATGGCAGACGTGTCCTGCCCATCGTGTCTGAGCTTTGCGCATGATAGTAATAACGCTGGGGAGGTCTGCTTTCTCCAGAACCCCGGTGTTTGTGATCCTATCTTGCCAGCGGATATTAAAGATGTTTCGGAGACAATGGAGATGGAACTGCTGGAGAAGTTTCTCGTGTCTTCTGTAGATGGTCCAAGATTCACAGCCATAAAGAAGTATAGTTAAGACGACTGCTCTGTACACTTTGATCTTGGTGTATTGTGAGATACCGCTTCGTTCCCAGACTAACTTCTTCAATCTCCCAAAAGCGCTGCTTGCCTTCGCAATGTGGTTGCTGACTTCAGCATCGATGTTGGCATAGCGAGAGAGAGTGCTGCCGAGGTAGGTGAAGTTTTCCACATCTTGAAGTCACTGTCCCTTCACTGTGATGTTTGGTTCCTGATATGGTTTTCCTGGGGCGGGCTGATACATCACTTCAGTCTTCTTGATGCTGACGGTGAGGCCGAAGTTGTCACAGGCAGACGAGAACGCGTCCATTTCCTGTTGCATTTCTTGCTCATTGATGGCACTGAGGGCACAGTCATCAGCAAAGAGCAGATCACGAATCACAGTCTCTTTGACTTTAGTGATGGCCTGCAGACGTCGGAGGTTGAACAGCTTTCCGTCACACCTGTACTTGATGGGGATGCCGAGGGGAGTCTCCCTAAAGACATTGGTCAGCATCGCCGAAAACATCAAACTGAACAGTGTAGGGGCAAGGACACAGCCTTGTTTAACTCCATTTGACACCCGAAACGGATCGGAGGAGTTTCCATCGTCAAGAACACGGGCCATCATTCCGTCATGAAATTGTCTGACAATCTTCACGAACCTGTCCGGGCAGCCAAACTTCGACATGATCTTCCACAGTCCCTCTCTGCTCACAGTGTCAAAGGCTTTTGTTAGATCTACGAAAGTGATATAGAGATCTTGACTTTGTTCCACACTTTTATCCTGAATCTGACGGGCAGCAAAGATCATATCAATTGTCCCTCGACCTGCGCGGAATCTGCACTGGCTCTCGGGGAGATGACCTTGCTCGAGATGTTTCAGGAGACGATTGAGGAGCACTCGGGCAAAGATCTTGCCGCCGATAGAGAGAAGTGATATCCCTCTGTGGTTGTCACATGATCGCTTGTTTCCCTTTCTTTTGTAGATGTGAACGATTGTGGCATCTTTAAAATCTTGACGGAGGGTCTCACTTTCCCAAAACAATTGAAATAGCGTTGTAAGTTTGTGTAGGAGAGAAGGGCTGCCTGTCTTGAACACTTCAGCAGGGATGGCATCAGAGCCGGGGGCTTTCCCAGTCGACATCTGCTTGATTGCCTTGGCAACCTCGTCCTCTGATGGAGTTATGTCCAAGTCTGGGTTTATGTCCACCTGGGGAAGGCGTTGAACAGCTTTGTCATTGATGGACGACGGACGATTTAGAACGCCATTGAAGTGTTCTGCCCATCTCTCTACGATCTTGTTTTTGTCGGTGATGAGTGTTGCTCCGTCTGTGCTGAGTAAAGGGGAACTGCCTGATGTTGGTGGTCCGAATACACACCTGAGTGAATTGTAGAAGCGTTTCACGTAGAGAAGCTGAGTAGCTCCTTCAGTGGACGACTGAGACATCCTCAGTGCAGGAAGGAGAGCTACCGCAGGTCGCTCATTCCCACCGCTGTCAGACTGTACTACGTAACTTTGTAACTGTCTGTGAAAGTACCGGTTATGTGCAATAAAAACCCCGTGCACTTTAATCAACCACATCTACCCCACTGACTGTGAACCATATCAACCCATCTACTCTGCCCTCAGATACATTTACACTTTAATATAGGCCAGTCTACAAAGTCGTTCCCTTCTTTTCTTTTATTGTTTATTAATTTATACTATTTATGTATCTATTTATTTATTTACTTATATAATATATATGTATGTGTGTATGTTTGTATTTGTATCTATTTTTGCACCCCCTACTGATGATACCTCAAGAGCCTGTAACAGTGAATTTCTCCATTGTGAGGTTAAGAAAGCTGTATCTTATCTCTTATCTTATCTTATGTTGTGTCTATCTGCAAAGCCTTGAATCTCGCGGAGATTTATCTGAACCTGTCTGCGCTTACTGACGTAGGTGTCTTTCTTCGAGACCGAGTTGAGATCACTCTGATGAGCTCTGAAGAGTTGGCGTTTTTCTTCCAGCAGGGCTCTGATTTTGACATCATTTTCATCAAACCAGTCCTGGTGGTTCCAGGTAGCTTGTCCGAGCACCTGTAGGGCAACAGAATGAACAGATGTCTTCAGAGAGTCCCAGTCGTTTCCGGTAGCCTCAGTCAGCTGGCTTTCTAAACTTGCTACTAGTTCTTCTTGAACGGAAGGAAGCTTGAGCTTGTTGATGTTGAGCTTCTTCACAACTGTCTGGCCTTGTGGTCTTCTCTTGGGCTGAATATGCAAATTGGTCTTAGAGATGATGAGACGATAGTCTGTCCAACAGTCAGCACCGCACATTGCCTTAGTCACACGCACATCCCGCCTGTCCTTTGCTCTGACAATGACGTAGTCGATGAGATGCCAATACTCAGATCGAGGGTGCATCCACGACGTTTTTTTTACGGGTTGGAAGGCGGAACATGATGTTAGTGATGGCTAAGCCATGGGTGGCACACGTTCTGAGCAGGAGGAGACCATTAATGTTTCACTTCCCTACTCCATGGGGTCAGAGGACTCCTTCCCATGCCTGGTGGTCTTGACCTACACGAGAGTTAAAGTCGCCAAGGAGTAGGAGCTTGTCCGCTGCGGAACAGTGGAGATGAGGGCATCCAGTTCTTCATAGAACTCCTCCTTAGTGTCTTCAGAGTTTGTCATGGTGGGAGCGTAGGTGCTAATGAGGGTTGCGGATCTCCCCCTGTCCAGGGGGAACTTGAGTTTCATGAGGCGATCGTTGATGCCTTCTGGTATACAATCAAGTTTTCGTATGAGATGGTCTTTAATCGCAAATCCGACACCAGCCTCACGTCGCTCTTCATTGCTGCGGCCGCTCCAAAAGAAGGTGTAGCCACCTCCAATCTCACTGAGTTGGCCTTTGTCTGGAAAGCGTGTTTCGTGGAGGACTGCGATGTCGACATTGTAGCGGGCGAGTTCTCTGGCTACGAGAGCCGTACGTCTTTCTGGTTTCCCTGACTTACAGGTGGTTGAGTCGAGAAGAGTTCTAATGTTCCATGACGCAAGGGTGAGCTTGAATATTTTCTTGGATATTTTCTTGTGATTTCGACCACAAGATGGGAACTCGCCAGCCGCGGTATGCTGGCCAGGTGGTTGTGAAACAGGCTATGTTTAGAGCACCTTTTCTAGCTCTGTCCTCAGACTACGGAGGCAGGCAGAGCTATGCTAAATAGGGCTGCCTGGTCACTCAGGGGGCTGCCGAACTTCCCTGCTGTCCCGATCAGAGAAGAACGACCATATGGCCTGAGCCGCCTGTGTGCAGGACTGCTGCTACAGCTTCCCGTGATTCCGCACCTGCTGCTTCGCCATTCCCCCATCGCCACAGGACTTTGAGGGTAAAGGGTTGTCCATGGTGGTGTTGCCATGACTTGCGCTGAACTTGGATTAAAGTGAAGGAGGCCTGCGCAGCACCAGCCTCACACCCTCGTCCTGATGAGCCTGATTCCACGGCAAGACAGAGTCAAGACAGTTGGAGACTCATCGAGGGTGCAGGAGTTGCCGGAAAGGGACGAGAGACGCCTTCTAACCGCCTACGGGGCTCCACTCCGGATTTTCTGTCGGGGTTTACTCCCTTAGCCTTAGCCATTCAAGGCCAACCCGCAAGGCAACAGGAAAAACTCGGTTTGTCTCTGCCTCTTTCTCTGGGACCTTGAGTTTCTTATCCAGGTCAACTAAGAGGTGCCAGTCTGCTGCCCCATCCAAATAGTTACCTGCTGATTGTTGGGTCTTTGCTTTGGGTTTTTCTCCTTGCTTCACAAAGGTGATCCCACCACTCTCCCTTGACCTTGGGGATGCGTTGTTGTTTCTTCTTCTTCTTTCTTCAATGCACTGAGCTATCTCTCTCAAAACTTGATTGTGGCGCCATTGGTATCTCCCTTGTG
>CM045742.1:4485000-4505000 GCA_024760905.1 Plotosus lineatus | reverse complement strand
TGTCTTGCTTTCCGTCTTTCAGACCCTGATGATCCGAGATTGGTGGATGTGCATGATCATCAGTGTGATGTTTGAGTTTTTGGAGTACAGTCTGGAGCACCAGTTACCAAACTTCTCAGAGTGCTGGTGGGACCATGTGAGTTTTCCTTTTGTTTCCTTTTCTTCTTTTTACTGTACACTGTGTATTTATAATTTCTTTTCTTCTCTCCCAGTGGATTATGGATGTTCTGGTGTGTAACGGTTTGGGTATATACTGCGGCATGAAGACGCTCGGCTGGCTTTCTATGAAGCCATATCAATGGCAAGGACTGTGGAACATTCCCACATATAAGTAAGCACTGTAATGTCACTTCACTTGGGGTATATCCTCCAAATATATCTCTCTGAATCAGGAAGCAAGACCTCAGCTTTTGTTTGTTTTTGCTTTTGATGACATTCTGGGTTTCAGGATGGGGTTCTTGTACACCAGTGTTTATCCCAACCCTGTACCTTCCTGAAGCCTTCAAGTGCTAATAATGCACATTTGAACTTCTAGTCATTGATTTCAGAATTTCTTGATCAGCTTAAAGGAGCTATGTTCAATTCTGGTTGGAGATGAAACCTGAAGGAAGGAAGGTGGATCCCTACATAGATCTCACTTCAGTTGACATGCTGTGTGATCATGACTATCTCCACCAAGGAGGATATTTTAGATTTGTGTGCTTATGAATAGAATTATGCAAAAAAAAAAAAAAAAGAGTTGTATAAGGATTTTCATGAAATGTTTGCCAGAGGCAGAGCTTTGGGCAAATAAGACTCTGTTTATTTTTGGAGATGATCCAGATCAAGTTCTGGATCCAGGAATTTTTTAAAGGATTCTTTAACATTGTGAGATAAGCATTTTTTTGACATTTGGGTTCATCTGGGGGATTTGTGGGCTTGGTGGAGTTTTGCACTGTCTAAGTGCTCTTTTTAAAATAATCTGCTGCTGTCTCAAAGATAAATGTTTACATTAAGAAAGATGCATCTGGGAAGGTGTGTATTGAGGGGAAATAATGTCACAAAGGATATAGAGATTAATTGTTGGGGAATTTCAGGTAGGAAATACACCTAATCCTCCAAAATGTACAAATAGTGTACAGTAAAGGCTGAACATTTGCAAGAAGATGGGGAAATTCCTTCCTTGTGTTTCATGAAATTAAACCCCAGATATACATAAAAGATTTAAGAGTGTCTACAGACCACGGCTCTAAGGTCTGCTCAAAGGTTTAAGTGTACCAGATGGGCCATAGCGTCACAGAAGCATCATCTGGATCCCTTAATTTCTGAACACTGTTTCATGTTTCCTTGCATCTCTGCACGTCTGACGTCTTGTGCTTCTGGATATGTGCTCGGGCTTTGTAATGTCAAAAGATTGACATCTCTGCTGATAATCAGAAAGACCATTGTGGAGTAGCAAATATGACATTATCCAGCCATTTTCAGTAGCAGGTTAGTAAGCCTGTAAGGAACAATGCAGTGGTCTTTTAAAACCAGATGCGGATATCCAGGACCATATCTCAAGGTGATTATGCACACTGTACAGTCACTGACAAAAGTCTTGTGACACATGTGGATATGGATGTATAACAGCCCATATCTCAGCAACCTATTAACTGATTTTCATCAACTCTGCCTTACATTAATCCTACAAGTATGCAGATTATGTGAAAGCAACATGACATTTTACTTTTATCAGCTGTGAAAACGTCCTACAGTCAAAAATAATGAAAACCTTGGTACACATAGTTAAACTTGGTCATACAATAAAATCTACTCACAAAAAAACTGGCTGCACTAAAGTTGGAGTTCACCGCCTGATGATCTCAAAAGCTCTATTAGGACTCGTAGCTAGTGATGTCCGCTTCAGCATCAACTCTACGTCATATTATTTTTTACAATGGTCACCATACACCATACAGGTCCTGTACAGGACGCAGCTGGAACACCATGTCGTGCGCACTGAGGTCGAAGACGTGGAAACTGTTATTAGGAGAAACATGGAGGAAAAAATTCTATTTGAGATGAAATATTAATTTAACATCATATTGCTACGCCATAAGTGTTGTGACTGATCACTGGACCCAGAGTTCGCCGGAGAGCCAGTCATGTATGAAAGTGAAGCATCCCGGTTTAAGGTCACTTCCAGTACAGCGGGATCACAGAGCTGTCTGTGTAAGATGGGCGGGACCATCACCAGACGCCAATATCATCAGATTATTGCTTCCTGTTATGTTCTAGACCTCCAGGGGGCTCAGATTTCTCACCATAGAGTTGATAACACTGTTTTCTGACTATTTGATGAATGAGTTTCCCTCTGAAACATTTAATTATGTATTAAAAATGGATTACAGGCATATTGCACCTCAAGAATTTTTAGTAGCAATTACAGATTTTTATTATCTGTAGTTTTATACATCTTGAAGGTTTTTGATTGTTTTAATTTGATATTCATTCATCATGATGAGCACCTGGGACTCAGGTACCATCAGGGCCATGTTTGCAGAGGCGCGACTGACCTTGAGTGATGCTTTTAACTTTCAATATCATGTTCTATTTGATATAATATTGTATATTTAGTCACTAACAAGTCCATTTAGTTTTTATTATGTAATAAATATCGTCTTGAAAGTGAAATAAAGTTTTTGCAACAGGAGTTTTATTCAGCCAGAAACAGGAATGGTTATATTTAAGAATCTGTAAAGATTAAGAGAAATTTATTTCCAATACTACTTCTAGCACAAAATATTCAGTTCCATCAGAGGGTCATCTCAAGTCATATTTAATTAAAATCGGTTGGTGAGAATATTGACTTTTATACATGAATATCCACATGTGCGACAAGACTTTTGTCAGTGACTGTATTATTGTATTGTCAAAGTCTGTCAATACCTGGTTATCTCTTCCATATGTACTTATTGAATTCCATCCCAGATTTATTCCTCCTTTTCATTTACAGTAGGCCCTCGTTATTCGCAGGAGTTTGGTTCCGGCCGCTCCCACGAATGAAGATAATTTGCGAGTTCTGTGCTCAGAAGTAAAACCCCATGTATCATAATACATGCGCGAATGATCAACGGGAAGTAAAATACTATGTATCTATTACATGCGCTAAAATATGCATCTTAAACACATTCTATAGACAGTCTTACTCATTAATACAGTATTAATGTAGTAAAATGTAGTAATGATTCAGAAAAACTTAATTTTGTACTGCTGTTTTATTTTATTTTATTTATTTTAATTTATTGGAAATAAAATATAAACATTATACAGCATATACACATATATATACACACACATATGTGTGTGTGTGTGTGTGTGTATATATATATATATATATATATATATATATATATATATATATATATACACACACACACATACACACACACACACAGTAGGCCGTTGACTATTCGCGGTTTTGCACTCACGGTTTGTATATTCGCGGACTGCCGAGCAACTGTCACGTCATTCAAATTCAGCCAATGGCTGTCCTCTTTCCTGCTGATTGGTCAAGATCATGTAACACCCCTTTTTCCTCATTCGCGCAAAAGTTGTCAATGAGCCTTTTTTAGTTTGTTTTAATTGCCACTTATACCCCCATTTCACTGAAACGCAGCAGACTCGCGGAAGCAAAACCGGAGTCATCCTCCAACTTTCCTCATTCATTCCATCATCTTCCGTGTCCGGTAGGTTTCGGTTCCGAAGGTGTTCCTCCTCTTCTGTCAGGCCAAAATCTTCCGCGACCGTGCTTTTGAACATGTTTAAAAGCACGTTCATGGAAAAAAATTTCCGAGAGTGTTCCCTTTGGTTCCGTGATCTTTCCTTTTATATCGCAAGTGTTCCTTAACTTATCCGCAAGTCTTCCCTCCTCTTCCGTATGGTCAAAAGCAGTGAAGCGAGCTGCCCCTCCATGACATACGATGCGAGCCAACAGATACGAACTGCTGCACATGCCTATTTGGGACGGTCTAATACACTCCAAGGGAAAGCACTATCTGCCCCTCATACGAATGAGGTCACAGACTGGCTGCCTATTGTTGTAAGTGACCATATGCCATTCCTCCCTCCTGTGACAGCTTGGCCAATTCACATTTGACACTCGTGGTCACAGATAGCTGTAGCATTAACCCGGATTCGTGCCTGCAGTCTCTGGGTTAATAGTCATGCACATTGTTGATCTGCCACGGGGGAGTCATGAGTATATATTTATATATGTTTAACTCTTTCCTTTTTATGATGCTCAAGAATTTCCATTTAATGATTTTCCCATAATAATAACAATAATAATAATAATAATAAGAAGAAGAAGCTTTTTATGATAAAGTAAGCTAATATAAGTTAAATAATATAGGTGAATGATAATGTAATCCATTTATTAGTAAACTAGACAGATATGGCTTGTGGATGTACACTTCCTGTAGGGAGTCAGCTGTTAACTGCTCATGGTTTTACTTGTAAATATTTTCAAGCAGGAAACATGGAAGAGGTTACCTCGGCAAACCAGAGGTGGCCACAAGTGAGATTTGCTTGAGTCGCAATGCCATTTGCTTTCTGGTTCAAATCCCTTGTCATTCCATGCTTCCTGTGTGGACGCTGCTTATTGATGTTTCACTGCAGTATTAAGTGTGTGTACTATTGTGATGTTATATCCGGGTGCATAGTGGTAATGTTTAATGTGATCCTGTATTGGAACCATAGGGACCGACCCAGAGTCAGAAATATTTAACGATGAATAACAAGGATGTTGTTTTTGTAGTGCTTTTCTGCAACTTTTGTCACACTTGTGAGATTAATACCTGATCTTTCTGTGTGTGGCTTTAAAACAGGGGGAAAATAAAACGCATCGCATTCCAGTTCACACCATACAGCTGGGTGAAGTTCGAGTGGAGACCAGCATCAAATCTGCGCCGCTGGCTGGCAGTGCTCGGCATAATCTTTATGGTCAGTGTGTCCCTGCATTATTTTTCCTTAAATGGTTATTCAACTAAAACATTACCAAATATCACGCTGTATGAGTTCAATTAATTAAACAAAAGTCCCATTGTCTCAGTGGAAATTATTCCCCAGTGCTTCAATAGATAAATAATATTTCTTCCAGAAATGGACTCTGTTATATTCTGGTAATTACCAACCAGAGCCAAAGGCCAGGACGAGTTGAGACGGATCCCAGACCTGCTTTTCAAACTAAACACAATGAGGAAAATGTCTAATGAGGTTCTAGTCCAATGAGGTCCAGTCAGGTTCAAGTCCAAGTCGAGATAGAAACTAGTGAAGTTCAGATCTAAGTCAAAACAGTCCAAATGGATCCAATTTCAAGGTAAGACAGGGTTCAAAGAGGTCAGAGTCCAGTCCTGACCGAGTCCAAATCAAAACCTGACACTTTGAAGGTGATGAACATGGATGCCTTACACCTACACTCTGGAGATTAGTTACGACCGGTGTATGATAGGTCACAAGGTGGACAGTTTCAGTGCCCATTCTTGATGGATATTGAATTAATTAAACCAATTCCAAAAACAACTCATTAATCTTTGACTTGAAGGAGTTACTTGAGGAGAAATAAAGCGGAGATGACAGTTTTCCAGTTTTTTGGCTTAATTTTTTTTAAATTAATATTTTATTCTTGCAAATCCATTGTAAAATATTTTAGATTTACCTACTCATCTATAGAAAGGAATGTTTACCTTTTTATTTCCCTGTTTTTATTTTGATTCCTGCACTTCTCCTTTAACAGTAGTTTGCATGTGAAGTAAAACTTGTTACCTGCTTTATGATTGGTCAAGACATTGATACAGTAGGCCCTCGTTATTCGCTGGGGTTTGGTTCCGGTCCCTCCTGCGAATGAAGATAATCCACGAGTTCTGTACCCGGAAGTAAAACCCCATGTATCATATTACATTCATGAATGATCAACCAAAAGGAAAATACTATGTATCTAATACATGCGCTAAAATATGCTTCTTAAACAAATTCTATATACAGTCTTACTCATTAATACAGTATTGATTAATACAGTGAAAAACTTAATTTTGTACTGTGATATTTATTGATAATAAAATATAAACATTATACAACATATATATGTACAGTGGTACCTCACTTTGTGAAAGACTCACCAAACGAAAAATGCAGGTTACGAAACGCATTTTCCTAAAATTTTTGTCTCTGGATATGAAACAAGTTCACGTTACGAAAGCGCCATCTTAAAAATTCAAACACGCCATTCAAACAATGCACGAGCTGCTCTCCCATCAATGACGTTCAAACATCCCACCCCGCTGGTCTCCCATTGGCTAGGAGGGATGACACAGCTACCTCCCATTGCCTATCTCCCAACATCTCGCCCCGCTGGCCTCCCATTGGCTAGGAGGGATGACACAGCTCCCTTTTATTGGCTATCTCCCAACATCCCGCCCCGCTGGCCTCCCATTGGCTAGCAGGGATGACGCAGCTCCTTCTCAGCTACCATAATGCTTTGCGTGTAAAGGACAGAGTTACAGTTTTTCATGTTTTACTTCTTAACTCAGGATTTTAACCTTCCATAAACATTTGTAAGATTATAACTCTGCTAAGAAGACATGGTCAACACGCACACACACACACACACACACACACACACAAGCGCATGTGATTTCCGGTGCGAGTGAGAAGAAACGGGCTCGAGTGATATCGCAAAGGAATATGGCCAAACCCGCCTACCATCGGTACGATATTGAAGCAGAAGGAGGTCTTAAAAGGTATATTTTTATAATTTTTAAATGGTTTATGGGGTCGTATTGGGAGCCTTAGAATTAATCAAGCATTTTACATGTAAAATGTGGTTCAATTACGAAAAAGGCTCTGGAACGGATTAATTTCGTAAGGTGAGGTACCAGTATCTGTGCGTATGTGTATGTGTATACTGGTCCTTCTCAAAAAATTAGCATATTGTGATAAAGTTCATTATTTTGTGTAATGTTTTAGACTTTCATATATTTTCGATTCATTACACACAACTGAAGTAGTTCAAGCCTTTTATTGTTTTAATATTGATAATTTTGGCAAAAAAGTAAAGAAAAACCAAAAATCCCTATCTCAAAAAATTAGCATATTTCATCTGACCAATAAAAAAGTGTTTTTAATACAAAAAAGTCAACCTTCAAATAATTATGTTCAGTTATGCACTCAATACTTGGTTTTTGCAGACATGCTTAATACTCAATACTTTTGCAGAAATGACTGCTTCAATGTGGCATGGCATGGAGGCAATCAGCCTGTGGCACTGCTGAGGTGTTATGGAGGCACAGGATGCTTCGATAGCGGCCTTAAGCTCATCCACAGTGTTGGGTCTGGTGTCTCTCAACTTTCTATTCACAATATCCCACAGATTCTCTGTAGGCTTCAGGTCAGGAGAGTTGGCAGGCCAATTGAGCACAGTAATACCATGGTCAGTAAACCATTTAGCAGTGGTTTTGGCACTGTGAGCAGGTGCCAGGTCGTGCTGAAAAAATGAAATCTTCATCTCCATAAAGCTTTTCAGCAGATGGAAGTATGACGTGCTCCCAAAATCTCCTGATAGCTAGCTTCTTTGACCCTGCCCTTGATAAAACACAGTGGACCAACACCAGCAGCTGACATGGCACCCCAGACCATCACTCACTGTAGGTACTTGACACTGGACTTCAGGCATTTTGGCATTTCCTTCTCCCCAGTCTTCCTCCAGACGCTGGCACCTTGATTTCCGAATGACATGCAAAATTTGCTTTCATCCAAGAAAAGTACTTTGGACCACTGAGCAACAGTCCAGTGCTGCTTCTCTGTAGCCCAGGTCAGGCGCTTCTGCCACTGTTCCTGGTTCAAAAGTGGCTTGACCTGGGGAATGCAGCACCTGTACTCAGTCCACTGCTTCCACAGGTCCCCCAAGGTCTGAAATCGGCCCTTCTCCACAATCTTCCTCAGTGTCCGATCACCTCTTCTGGTTGTGCAGCGTTTTCTGCCACACTTTTTCCTTCCCACAGACGTCCCACTGAGGTGCCTTGATACAGCACTCTGGGAACAGCCTATTTGCTCAGAGATTTCTTTCTGTGTCTTACCCTCTTGCTTGAGGGTGTCAATGATGGCCTTCTGGACAGCAGTCAGGTCGGCAGTCTTACCCATGATTGCGGTTTTGAGTAATGAACCAGGCTGAGAGTTTTTGAAAGCCTCAGGAATCTTTTGCAGGTGTTCAGTTAATTGGTTGATTCCGATGATTATGTTAATAGCTTGTTTAGCGTACCTTTTCATGATATGCTAATTTTTTGAGATCAGAATTTTGGGTTTTCATGAGCTGTCTGCCAAAATCATCAGTATTAAAACAATAAAAGACCTGAAATATTTCAATTGGTGTGCAATGAATCTAAAATATATGAAAGTTTAATTTTTGTCAGTACATTACAGAAAATAATGAACTTTATCACAATATGCTAATTTTTTGAGAAGGACTAGTATATACACAGTATATATTTATAAAAAGGAACATCTTTAAATGTATTTTCCTTGAAACATTCAGCACTGTAGTTTTCAAAAATGCCCACTAGAGGGATATATTGCATTACTATTTGTGAGGCTATTACTATTTGAATAATAAATCCACAGGGGAAACACTTCAGCAGCACGCTTCAACTGAGGTGAGCGTGCGGTTTGTGTTTATAGGGAGTACATGAGGACTGAATTCAGGTGTGAACCGCATTCAGTCCGAGCAGCTCAGCCACGCCCCTCAGCCGGAGCGGGTAGAAAACGGAGTTTTAGAGTGAGAGAGTTGGAGAGCGTTACAATACAAAGAAGCGGTGATGTGATGTGAGTTAATCCTCTGGTGCAGAGTTGAGCGTGCTTTTGTTTATTGTGAGTACAGATGAGAATAGTGAATTCAGGTGTGAGCCACTGAGCAGCTTGGCCACACCCCTCAGCTGAAGCAGAGTGAAAACAGTTAGTTAGAGGCACAGCTGCCAAAATCAAAGTCCCCCAAAAACAAAGACCATACCAAAAAAAAAAAAAAAGAACAAGAAATGTAACAAATTAGATAAACAAAACAAAAAGAGAAACATGCGACACTACAGTACATAAAATCACACATACAAACATTCTAAACATTACCTTAGGTACTGTACTGGAATAATAATTGAAAAAAGACTTTAATACTGGAGTGTTTTCCAACAGTTCAGATGATTATTCCTCTTCAGGCACTTCAGAGGAAACTCATTTCTTCAGGAGAAAGTCTTATTTCTTCAGAAGTGACATCCAACGTCATTACCTTTTTCTGGCGCTTATCCGCGTTTGAGTGGCATCATACAGCTTAACTGGTAATTAAAACACGCTAAAAAAAGGCTCATTGACAACTTTAGTGTGAATGAGGAAAAAGGGGAATATACATCATCTCAACCGATCAGCAAGAAGGAGGACAGCCATTGGCGGAATTTGAATCATGTGACAGTTGCTCAGCAGTCCGCGAATATGCGCATGCGGAAATGCAAAACCACGAATAGTCAAGGGCCTACTGTTTTAAGAATGTAACAACCAATCAGCAGTCATTTTAGTGATGTACTTCTCCCAAAATTCTCCCTAAAGTTCACTCTGACTTCCACATTTTATGGAGTTTAATCATTCAAATGGATGGGACTGTTTGGATCATACAGTTACAGTGACCCCGGTGAATCAGTGTCAGAAACTATTTGGGGAACCCAACAGAAAATGAAGAAAAAGGAAAGAAGTGGTAGGCCTGTGCTTCCGGCCAAAAAAAAAAACCTTAATTATTGGAAGTTTTGTTCAGCAAATGGATCCTAAAACTGTTTAATTATGCTAAGATATTTCCACTGGAAAGAAACTCTATAAAACTGCTATGGACTTTGACTGACAGCCCCCCCCCAAAAAAACATTGTTAAGTTGAATTTTATATTGAAAATGGAAACCGGTATTATGTAAAATTACTGTTACAATCGCTGGACACAGAATTTCATCCCTGTAAAACAGGTTCTAAATGGTGCTGTAATTTTAAAATTGAGACCAACCGGGATCTTTTTCAAGACAGATGGTCACGGCTGAGACAGGTATGAGTGTAAATAGCAACAAGTACAAGACAAGTATGAAACAATACGGCTTGGGTACTACGGCCCCATTAGCAACTGATGCCCTGTGAGAGCAGTCTGTACTTATTTTTTAACACTTTCCTGGCAACGCTACCAAAACTACCACAAATCTGGAAAAAAATCTGTGGCGTTCCAAGAACTCCAATGATGGATCACTTATAAGGTCCCTGATGACTGACTGCACCAAAAGTATAAAGTATATCAATGTAGATTTCTCTGAGTGTTTAAAGTGCTGTTGGGTTGGTTGTTCTATCAGGGGATACGTACATAACGGTTCCACTTTTCTCTTTCTAGTTTCTGCTGGCGGAGCTGAACACTTTCTATTTGAAGTTCGTGTTATGGATGCCACCTGAGCATTACCTGGTGCTGCTGAGGCTTGTGTTCTTCGTGAATGTGGGCGGAGTAGCCATGAGGGAAATCTACGACTTCATGGACGACCCGTCAGTTACAGTCTTTGGATTTAAACTATTAATACACCGTATGTTACTGGGTTTATTTACCTGGACATTAGGCTTAATATTCAGAGTAAACAAAACATTCTGATTGGATCTTTTGGGAATAACATATTTAGATAATACAATGGTAATTTGACTTACAATTAATCCGTTCCAAGGGCGAGCTCATAAGTAGAAATGCTCGTTAGATGAAACAAAAATTACCATCAGAAATAATAGAAAACCAATTAATCTGTTCCAACCCCCTCCCAAATTCATATAACCTGACACAAACATGCATTTTTACCATAATATATTTAAGATAAACATATAACAAACATTTCACAATAACACATGTACAGTAATATTAATAATACTGTAATTAACAATAAATAATCATAAAACAAGAATAAACAATAAGTCAATAAACAACACAGTAAGTGCGTCTGAACTTAAGAATAGCACTTAACATTAACTTGCACGACTTTTTTTTTTTAATTAATTAATTAATTAATTTTTTGGACTTTTTTACTTTTATCTCACTTCACTAATTTTGATCACTTGTGTTTTGCTGCTTGGCCACACTCTCATCGCTGTTGATTACTTTCGACTTGATCCACAATAGAAGAAACCTCTCCATCTCAGAATTGAGTCCTGATCACTAACCCTCTTTGCTGGTTTAACACTCTTCAACATTGCCTTCTGTTTGAGAATTGTACAGATGGTCGATGCATTCTTCCCATACTCCTTACACAGATCGGCCACGCGGACTCCTTTTTCATGTTTATCTATGATTTCAAGCTTTGCTTCAAGAGAAATCGATTTTCTCCTCTTGAATACGTCAACCACCACTTACGCCCCATCTTAGAAACTCTGGGATAAATAATAAGACTAAAAAAGTCACAAAATCCGAACCACAGAAAAGAAAAACTTTTGTGCATGTGCACGTTACAAATACCGGCCCGGAAGTACACGAGGCTAATTGGCACGTATGATCCTGGGGAGCATGCTTTTTTAACATACTGGTGGACCAGCTTTATAAGTGTGATTGTGCATCCTCTACACTAGGTGGCAGTGGTGCTCTCACTGTGTTCCCTACGGTGTAGGGCCAAAAGCTTAGAGCAACGATATGAAGTGCAGTAAATACTATTTATAATCATGTGCTGGCGGGAGAGGGGGTAAAATGTTTTATTTTTTCTTTCTTTCGGAGGTATCACAGAAAATAATTGAGAAGCACTGCACAAGTTGTTCTTATTGCACGGAGGAATACACGCAGAAGAATACAAGGCGAATCGGCCTGGAACAGCCATTTCCCTGGCAGAGTTCATAAGTCGAAAATTTGCGTGTTGGATGGGGCAGATTTTTGGTGGGATCGACACTCATATCATGGAAAATTTGTTATAAGGGACACTCGTAAGTTGAGGTACCACTGTACAGTCGGCCCCCAATTTACGAAGACCCCTTTGTACGAAATTCCAGGATTACGAAAAACATTTTCTTGAGTTTCCGTCCCCAAAATACGAAACAACCCCTCTTACGAAAAAAAATTCAAAATTCAAACGCGCCAATCAAAATTTCACAAGACACGTGAGTTGCTCTCTCATTGGCTGTCTCTCAACATCCCGCCCCACTGGCCTCCCAGATAGAGACAGAAGGAAGCTTCACTCTTTAGTTTTTAGTTTAGTTTTTTAAGTTGTTTTAATTCAGTAAATGTTTAGTAAATGTGGACGCATTTGAGCTCATCTGGAATTCCGATCGTCTTGTGGGCGTGGCCCGCAGGGCACACACGAGAGAGAGAGAGAGAGAGAGAGAGAGAGAAGGAATAACACTTTAGTTTTTAGTTTTTTTAAATTTGTTTAATTCTGTAAATGTTTAATAAATGTGGGTGCATTTTGAGCTTATCTGGCATCCCGATCTCTCAAGGAATCAAATTAAAGTTGAGTTTGTCAAGCAGGGAATACGCTTTGAATTCACGTCTTGTGGGCGTAGCCCGCAGCGCGCGAGGGAGAAGGAGATGGAGAGAAAGAGAGAGACAGAGGTGTGTGTGTTAATAAAAATGTTTAATCATGGTTTAATTAATAAATATGTTAATAAAATGGTTTAATAAATAATTTTCTTTTACTCTTAACACATATTTCATACAAAATTGGTGTACTTTTATCATTTTTAAAGGGTTTATGGGGTTTATCCAGTCCAAAGACTGGAGCCTTGGAACGAATTAGGCGTTTAACATGTAAGATGTGACCCCTACTTAGGAAATCCCCGCAATACGTAAATGGCTCTGGAACGGATTAATTTCGTAAATTGGGGGCCGACTGTATATTGTTTATCAGGTTGTAGTCAGAAGTGCTCTGACTTTGTAATATCTATTTCAAAGTTGTGGATCTGGCTCTGGGTTATGTATTAGAGGATTGGTGGTTCAAGCCCCAGTACCACCAAGCGGCCACAACTGGGCCCTTGAGCAAGGCCCTTAATCCTCAACTGCTCATATTTTAAATGGGATAAATGAATGTAAGTCTTTCTGTACAAAGGCATCTGCAAAATACAATTAATGTCAATGTAATGTATTAAAGGAACCTGGCTTGCTCACTTTTCCCAGAAGCCTCTGTACCAGGAATCCCAGGCCAATTATTAATTATTGCACAGTAGAATTGTAGATATTTTGAGCTTTAACCGTCATGTATATAGGTGTATAAGCACACAGACACACACACACACACACACACACACACATACGTGTGTGTGTGTGTTCCTGCAGTTGAGGTCAAATACACTGCCCGGACAATGAAAAGTCCATTTTTAACCTTGATTAATTACCATGTCAATGTTTCAACAAACCTAAACGACACAGCATGTATTTCCATTCAGTGTCAAGCTCATTTGTCACCTATATCTTGATGAGAGAAAAAACTGAACCACTCCAAAAAGTTTTCTCCAGCACATCACGAAAACTTTCAATCAGGTTCAGGTCAGGACTCTGGGGGCCAATGCACATGTGAAAATGATTCTTTATGCTTCCTGATACTCTCTTTGATTATTTCTGACTGGATTTTAAATCCGTGCCATCAGGGCAGAGAAAGTGCATTCATGTGATAACCTGTACATTCAGATCATCAGCTGCTTCATTTTATTACTACATTAATGTTACTGAGCCTCGACTGGACTGGCTGAAATATTGTCATGGCAATTGCACGCTGTGATCGAGGATGAAGGCGGGCCAACAAAATATAAGAATGCGCAATGTTTTTGTTCAGACTGTCTGTATAGAAGGCATATTGTCTTCTTTTTTTCCTTTTGGCTGTTCCCTTCAGGGGTTGCCACAGCAAATCATCTGCTTCCATCTCATCCTATCATCTGCATCTTCTTTTCTTACACCGACTACCTTCATGTCCTCCTTCACCACATCCATAAATCTTTTCTTTGGTCTTCCTCGAGGCCTTCTGCCTGGTAGTTCCAACCTCAGCATCCTATTACCAATATATTCACTATCCCTCCTCTGTACATGTCCAAACCATCTCAATCTAGCCTCTCTGACTTTGTCTTTAAAACAGCTTACATGTGCTGTCCCTCTGATGTAGTCATTCCTGATCCCATCCATCCTCATTACTCCCAGAAAGAACCTCAACATTTTCATCTCTGCTACCTCCAGCTCTGCCTCCTGTCTTTTCCTCAGTGCCACTGTTTCTAAGCCATACAGCATCGCTGGCCTCAACACCATCTTTTACACTTTTCCCTTCATTCTTGCCAATACCTTCATATCACACCGGACACTTTTTTCCAACCTGCCTGCACCTGCTTCTTCAGCTCTTTTCCACACTCTCCATTGCTCTGGACTGTTGAGCCTAAGTACTTAAAATCCTTCACCTTCCTTATCTCTGCTCCCTGTAACCTCACCGTTACTCTTGGGTCCTTGTCGTTCACACACATGTTCTGTCTTACTGAAGCTAACCTTCATTCCTCTCCTTTCTAGGGCATACCTCCAGCTCTCTAGATTTTCCTGCACTTGTTCTCTGCTCTCACTGCAGATCACAATGTCATCTACAAACATCATAGTCAATGAGGAATCTTGTCTAACCTCGTCCGTCACCATAGCAAACAAAAAGGGCTCAGAGCTGACCCTTGATGCAATCCTACCTCCACCTTGAACTCTTCTGTCACACCGACAGCACACATCACCACTGTCTTACATTTCTCATACATGTCCTGCACCACTCTAACATACTTCTCTGCCACTCCAGACTTCCTCATGCAATACCACAGTTCTTCTCTTGGCACCCTGTCATGTGCTTTCCAGATCCACAAAGGCACAATGCAACTCCTTCTGACCTTCTCTGTACTTCTCTATCAACATCCTCAAAGCAAACACTGCATCTGTGGTGCTTTTTCTTGGCATGAAACCAAACTGTTGTTCACAAATGCTGACCTCTGCCCTTAGTCTAGCTTCCACTATTCTTTCCCATAACTTCATTGTATGGCTCATCAACTTTATCCCTCTGTAGTTTCCACAACTCTGCACGTCTTCCTTGTTCTTAAAAATGGGTACAAGCACACTACTCCTCCATTCCTCCAGCATCTGCTCACTCTCTAAGACCTTGTTGAATATTTTTGTCAGAAAATCTACTGCTACCTCCCCTAGACACTTCCATACCTCCACAGGTATGTCATCAGGACCAACTGCCTTTCCACTCTTCATCCTCTTCAATGCGCTCCTCACATAACCCTTACTAATCTTTGCTACTTCCTGGTCTTCAATGGTCACCTCTTCTACTCTTTTTTTTCTCTCTCTCTCATTTTCCTCATTCATCAGCTCTTCAAAGTACTCTTTCCATCTTCCCAGCACACTTCTGTCATCAGTCAATACATTTCCCACTCTGTCCTTAATCACTAACTTGCTGCACATCCTACCCATCTCTATTTCTCTGCTGGGACAACTTGTATAAATCATTTTCTCCCTCCTTACCATCCAACCTAGCATACAAGTCATCATACGCCATTTGTTTAGCATTTGACACCGCTACTTTCGCCTTAAGTTACATCTCCCTATACTCCTGTTTACTCGCTTCAGTCCTCTCTATGTCCCACTTCTCATTATCTAACCTCTTCTTTTGTACACACTCCTGCACTTCCTCATTCCATCACCAAGTCTCCTTGTCTACTTTCTTTCCAGAGGACACACCAAGTACTCTCCTGCCTGTCTCCATGATCACCATTAGCTGTAGTGGTCCCATCATCTGGAAGCACTTCCTGACCACCCAAAGCCTGTTTCAACTCCTCCTTGAAGACAACACAACATTCTTCCCTTTTCAGCTTCCACCACTTTGTCTTCTGCTTTGCCTTTGCCTTCTTCACCTTCCTTACCATCAGCGTCATACTGCACAACACCATCCTATGCTGTCTGGCAACACTCTTACTTCAAATTACATTGTCTACACAAGATGTAGTCTACCTGTGTGTTCCTACCTCCGCTTTTATAAGTCACCCTATGCTGCTGTCTCTTCTGGAAGAAAGTATTCAACACAGCCATTTCCATCCTCAGGAGACAAACCCCATTTGCATAGCTGATTTGACACAGGTTTTAAGTCAGATGCCCTTTCTGACACAAACCTCTGATTTATCCGGGCTTGGAATCGGCGTAAGAAAGAACACTGGCTTGTGCCCTCCTCACAGCTGCATTGTAGAAGGAATATAGTATATTGTAATAATGCAAATGAATCTCAGAATTATGACTTGTGCCATAGAACTTAGAACCTTATCTCAAATTCATGAATTAATATCTCATTATTATATCTGATGTGGTATAAATACTTGTGTTAAAATGGGATAAAAATATTATTTAAAAAATATACAAATACTAAAGGTATCCCAGGACTAGGTTGTAAAAATATGTCTTCACATTAAAAAGTGATTTATATAACCTTATTTATTTGTAATTAATAATTGAGGCCACCAAAGCCATTTGTGACACATTTTTCATTATTTTGAGGCAACATGTCATAATACAAAAGACCCAACAAATGAAAAATCCAGGTTACGAAATGCATTTACTTAAAATTTTCGTCTCTGGATACGAAACAAATTCATGTTACGAAATGTGCCATCTCAAAAACTCAAACGGTGTGCGAGTTGTTCTCCCATTGGCTATCTCCCAACATCTCACCCCGCTGGCCTCCCATTGGCTATCTCCCAACATCCCGCCCCACTGGCCTCCCATTGGCTATCACCCAACATCCGGCCTCACTGGCCTCCGATTGGCTATCTCCCAACATCCAGCCCCGCTGGCCTCCCATTGGCTAGGAGGGAGCTGTATCTCCATAATACCCATGATATTTTTCGCGTACCTTTGACCCATTGTTCGTCACGGAGTTCTCACGTGCATAAAGGACAGCGTTACTGTTGTGTCGTGAGTTTTTCGAGTGTGCTGATTGCAACTTTATTTTTTGGCCCAGGCTTTTAACCTTGCATAAACATTTGTAGGATTATAACTCTGCTAAGACATGGTCAACACACACACACACACACACACACACACACACACACGCGCGCACGCACGCACGCATGCGCGATTCCTGGTGAAAGTGATTCCCGGTGCGAATGAAATGAAGAAGCGGGTTCGTGGCATGTGGTTGAGTGATATCGCAAAGGAATATGGCCAAACCTGTCTACCATTGGTACAATATTGAAGCAGAAGGAAGCCTTAAACGGTATACTTTTATAATTTTTAAAGGGTTTAGGGGGTAGTATTGGGGGCCTTGGAACGAATCAGGGCTTTTACATGTAAAATATGGCTCAACTTACAAAAAAAATCAGGTTACGAAACCACTTCTGGAATGGATTAATTTTGTAACGTGAGGTACCACTGTGGTCATTATTATGAGATAGTATCTGTAATTATGAGATTATAGAACATTTTTATTACAATGAGATATTATGTTTTTATTATAAGAAACCTTGTTATTATACTTAGTTATTACATACTTCCATGGCCTTCAACTTGGTGAGCTACATGCGGCTACCAGCAGATTTGAAATGTTCGATATGCAGTGGCCGGTATGGAAATAAAAACAAATTTGTTTTTTGTGAAGGATGAGCCTGTCCCTTTCAGTTTGCTCATTTTGACAGCAGCAAGTAAATCAGTGCATAGTGAAAGCTCAGTATGTTCACGTGGAGGTAACACAAATGTATAACCATCCCAGTTTAGAAGGCTCCACCTCTTGTACTAGTAGTTTAGACTGACATTGTGACTTAAATGTTTTACATTACATCATACTTCCCTGAATTACAACTGTCTAATACACTTGCCAAGTATTATGAAATCTTGAACTTCACCTTTAAAACATCTCAAGTTACAGTACATCCCCTCTGGCCTGGGAAAGCCTTGGGATCCCATTACGAGGAACTAGAATGTTGCCGGGGAGAGAGATGCCTGGATTTCTCGATGAGAGCTGTTGCCTCAGCAACTGTACCTCAGATAATAGGAAGAAGGTTGCTAGATGGATGAGTTTCAATAACAAAATGATGCACGGTTATATTAAAGGATTAGTAAAAGGCTGAAAAAAATAATAACTAGTAAATGCCTACTATTTGTCATGTAGTAAATAACACGTCCCTGCGTGTCCCATGTGTGCTACTGAATTTTACAGGTTGTTTATATTCATGTTTGCTCTGGAATCGCTTTATTTCATCAGTATAAAAATTGGGTGGTACATAGATTCAAGTATTTCCAAACCATGAATCTCCTGAGCGATATCTCAATAAGAGTGGTGTGATTTCTTAAAGGAGGAAATTTAAAAAAAACCCTGTGTTTCTCAACCGCGGTCTGGAGCGAAAACAGAAAAGGTTAACTTCTGAGTTTTCTTTTCACCGCTGTTCACTCGCTGATTCCCACCTTCATTTGTATTTCCTGTCTTGTCGGTTCAACAAGTTCATGTTCTGTGCCCCTGTTTATGTTCACTTGTGTTTTGCTCAGTGAAAGTTTGTCTGCCTACCTCAGATAGTGTATGCATTTTATTCTGTGCAAGTCTGAGTGGTGGTGTATGAACCTTTATTTTTGGGTTCCAATTTTCTTCGTCTTTTTTTTTAATTGGTGCCTTTTGTTCTGCAAATCACCAATACACAACAACCAAGAAGTATCAGCACCCTGTCTGCCTTATTGCTTTTTCTGTGGCGTGTACAATTATCAAAGTCATGTTCTCGGTCCATGGTGCTTTGCAAAGGAGCACTGCTATTAGTAAATCTTATTTACTTTTTAATCCTGTGATTAATGTTGGTTGATATTCATTCATTTTCTGTAACGGCTTAATCCTAATTAAGGTCACGGGGAGGTTAGCGCCCATCCCAGGCGACTCCGGGCGAGGACAGAGTACATCCCAGACAGCTCGCCAGGCCATCGCAGGGCAGAAACACACTGACACTTATGCAGCTACTCTTGTCGAAAGTCAGCAATGGTTATTTTACATGAACCTCTCACTATAGACAGTGAGAGACATGGCCGGCCTTTGATAACCCAGTTAGTGCACTAGGGGGGACAGCTGTGACAACCTGTTGAGAGTGGGGCTTGAATCCCCAACCTTATGATCAGTGATTCCAGCACCTTACCACCAGGCCACCACTGCCAGTTTGTTGATATTCAGTTGGTAATATTCCTTTCCGATGCATGTTTTTCTTCATGTGTGTTAAAGCATAAAAATTGTCGAGCCAAGTTTGCAGCGTTGTAACCCTCTAAAGCTTCTTGAATTTTTTTTTTTTTATGGCAGAGAAAAAAGTGTTGCTGTGTTTCTGATCTTACAGGAAGTTCCATAAGAAGCTGGGTCAGCAGGCATGGATTGTGGCTGCCATCACAGTCACCGAGTTTCTCATTGTCGTGAAGTACGACCCCAACACCATCATGTTGCCGATTCCCTTCTTCGTCACACAGTGTTGGATCCTTGGCATCGTCCTCATCCTCACATGGACACTGTGGCGCTTTTTTATCCGGTGAGTGAATGTGAAAATTCAGACATTTGAAACCTGACTCCGTTTTTAACCGCTTCTCGTCTATAGCTTTATTCACAGATTTTTTTTTTTCTTGCGATGTGCTTGTTTATATGCTTCCCTATTTTCTTTTGACTGTGTTGTTCTCTGCACTGATAGTGTCTCTGTCTTCACCATGTCCATGTAAGTGTCCCCGTGTCTGTGTGTGTGTGTATGCAGTGAGGTCGAGGTGATTGGGGAGTAACAGCTGGCTGGTTTTTCAGCGTCACTCATATGTCATTCTCACCAGCCGGTCTCACTCATGCAGACACACACACACACACACACACACACACAGACTCAACCGGACGCTCATTCACATAGGACAGACCCTGACACAGGTACACTTTCATGCAGACACTCACACATTTACACAGACAGACACGCACACACCAGGCATTTGTACTCAATGCAACTTATAACAGAGAAGTGA
>CM045742.1:4310000-4480000 GCA_024760905.1 Plotosus lineatus | reverse complement strand
TGTTCAAACTGAACCATCACATCATGTTCAGCCTATGAACTTTTTATAGTACCCTTTATAAACTCTGCAAATCAAAGGATGCTTTCTGTGGCAAAAACTACTGTTTCAGCTCGTGCTATTTATTCACATTACAGAAACCAAAGACGTGAGCAACACTCTACCCTTTCTCCAACTCTGTGGCTGAAGTGGCCTTTAAATTTCATTTTGCTTGTAATATTAGTTTATCATGTATATAAAATCAGATATTTATATTCAGTTTTATTTGATTTTGCACTTTTTTTTTTTTTTTTACACAATTGACATTGTCGCAAAGTAGCTTTACACAATAAAAGTAGGGGCTTACAAAGTATAAAATAATTTAAACATTTCCTCTAGCCTCTCACATCTGAAATGAGCGTTGACGGTAGCAAGCAAAAACCCTCCGTAGATGTGAAGAAAGGTTCAGGGGAACCAGATCCAAAAGGGGAAACCCATCCTCATTTGGGTGGAACCATGAACAAGAAATTCATTACCGTCCAAAATGTAGTCCGGTTGGTTCTACTGCAACTGTAAGTCCTAAATAATTGTGGGGAAGAGAGTCAATATCTCCAGCAGTGAACAGTCATGTTCACAGCCTGTTTACTGTGCACATCTGGGCCCATTAAGATCTTCATCAGCAGGAGGGAGGAGCTTCCAAGATGAGAACTCCAGCCATCATCAGCACACCAGGACAGACCACAGGACTCAGAAAGCAGAAGGGTCACGATCGAGAGAGAGGTTGTTAGGTTTACTCATAATAGTGTAGTGGGAATAGAAGGTTTTATTCTTGCTGAGTGCAGCAGGGACTCCGGCATGACTGGCTCTGGCAGCAGAACTAAGAGAAAGAACCAGAAGGAAGACAGACATGAGGTCTCCCTGTGACATTGGCGCCATCGGCCACCCCACTGTCACCGGCCCTGGGTGAGCATGTACAGTGGGGGAGCGACAGCATCCCAACATCACAGTTTACCAGAACTTTCTCTGCCTGAGACTCCCAGATCTGCTTATTTACATAATAAAAGCATTTTAACTAAATGCTCCGCTAAACAAGTGAGTTTTCTTCCTCACGTTAAAAACAGAGACTGTGTCTGAGTCCCGAACATTAACTGGAAGGTTATTCCATAACTGTGGGGCTTTGTAAAAGAAGCTCAGCCCCGTGCAGTAGTTTTCATTATTCAAGGTATCGCTAAACATCCTGCAACTTTTGATCTAAGGGGGAGTGACAAATCATAAACAATGAGAAGTTAGCGAAGATAACGTGACGTGAGACCATTAAGTGCTTTGTAGGTTAAAAGTAATATTTGATGTGAAATGTAACTGGGAGCCAGTGCGATGTAAATAAAGTCAGGGTGAAATATCCGTGCGTTCTGGTTCTAGTAATGACTCTCGCTGCTGCATTCTGTACTAACTGGAGTTTTCCACATCATGCAGTGACAACATATTTCTTATTTATCAATATTCCTGAGATGAAAGAAGGCCACCCGAGTAATATCATCTACATGAGCTTCAAATGAAAGACCCCTCTTCAATAATCACTCCAACGTCCTTGTCCTTCACTGCTACACATGATGAGCCTGAAACACCATTCACACTTACGACATCTTCAGAAACCTTATTTTTAGCTGCCTGAGATCCGAGTACAAGAACATCTGTCATATCAGAGTTTAAAAGGAGGAAGTTAGTCAGCATCCGGTGTTTAATGTTCTTTACACATTTTGCAACTTTATTAAGTTGATGTCTCTTGTCTGGCTTTGCTGAAATATGTAATTGTGTGTCATCAGCATAACAATGAAAGCTAATACCATCATCACGAATGATATTACCCAAAGGGGGCATGTATAGAGAGAATAGCAACAGTCCTAGGGCAGAACCTTGTGGAACACCAAACTTGACATTAGAACACACAGAGAAATCACCATTTACATCTACAAACTGATAGCGGTAAAACCAGGAGAGGGCAGTTCCCTTAACGTCAACAACATTTTCTAATCTGTCGAGGTGAATTGTGTGATCGGTCGTGTCAAAGGCAGCACTAAGGTCAAGTAACACAAGCAGAGAGAGACAGCTGTGGTCAGAGACCAAAAGAGGGTCATTTACCACCTTAACAAGTGCTGTTTTTATGCTTTGATGAGGCCGAAATCCTGACTGATACATTTCGTGAATGTTATTCCTACAAAGATATGAACATAACTTCTGGGCTACAGCTTTTTCTAAGATCTTAGAGATGAAATGGAGGATTGATGTTGGTCTATAGTTGGACGGCTGATACAGGTCGAGATCATGTTTTATAATCAGAGGTTTGATAACTGTTAGTTTAAAGGATTTAGGTATTTTTGTTGTTTTTATTAGATTCGAGAAATGCTCTGCTCTAACAGCACTAAGCTTTTCTGTAATAAATGAGACTCTCCTTCCATTCTAATTGGAAAACCAATAATTTAGTTTACCGCCATTTTGTTGTAGTTTGTGTTTGTTTTGGTTTAGTGGGCATGTTTCATCATTATACCAGGGGGCTAATTTTTTTCTCTCGGGTTGTTTTTTTTTTTTTAGAGGAGCGACATTATCTAGCGTATGGTGTAAATTTGACTCAAAGCATTCAGTGGCTTGATTGAGTTCTGTGATGTCCGATGGTGATCCAATCATAGTTCATAATTCTATAAGATTATTAATGAAACTGTACAGTAGTTGATATGAAAGTACGATTAATGTGATAATGTGGCAAGGTGTATATATTAGTACTTTGACCTTACTCTGACCTTGAGCATATTTGGATGACTTTCTAAAATCTTCTGTTTTTCAAGATATTAGATCGGACATAATGACAGTCCGCCCACTGACGAAAATCTTACAACTCGATCTACTTTTTGCATCATGTTGGGTTCGTGTGATATGAAATTGCTTACATTGGTTATTGTCACATGCTTGGATACCACACAACGCTGTATTGGACAGCAAATATTTTTGCTTCACCCTTTCTTTCTGTTCATCTCAAAAATCTATCGAGCATTTTCAATATACCAGCAACAACCCAAAATTAAGTGAACCCCTCAACCCAGGGTGACCATATTAACTATTGGACCACAACAAAAATTGATGACATCCGTGTATTTACCCGCTGACCGATGATGGCGATTTTGAGTGTGTGCGCAGAATACAGATGAGCATACACAACCTCACAACAAGAAAGTCCTAGCTTTGATTCTGGGCTCGGCATTTCTGTTGCGTTTGCATGTTCTTCCTGTGCTTGCGTGATCTTCCTCTGTTTACTTTATTTGTTTTTTTTTTCCTCCACAGTGCAAAGACATGTAAATTAGGCTAATTGGCTCAGTGTGAATATGAAAGGTTGTGTATGTGTAAACTCTGTGAAGGTCTGGCCACCATCCGGCCTCTGCCTGACCCGAATCACAGAACACAACTGAGTACAGACGGATGGACACTGCGATCAATTTCAAGGGCTGTAAAAGAAATGGAGAAAAGGGTGGAACAACTTCTTCACTTATCCCTTAACATCCTGAGGATGTCGTTGGGGCGCCTTCACGGCGAGACTTGGGCTGATTTTGCCTGGTGGAGCCCATCCCTCTCCAGGTCATAGAAACACGCTGACGGCTTTGCAACCTACTCTTTACGAAAGTCAGCAATGGTTCTTTTACACGCCTCTCGCCAGAGACAGTGAGATACACGGCCTGCCTTTGAGAACCCAGTGAACAACTATCATCCTGTAATCAAGCTAAACGTTTTTTTTCTGTCAGTGTTTTACATATATATCTGTTAAAGTTCACCGGCATTTGTCTGAGTTCTTTCAAGACTGTAAAACACTTCACTCACAGCTTGTTTTGTTGTTGCCTCACTGATAACATTTTACAAGGGAAATAAGATAACGAGGTCTATCTGTGGACTGCGGTTAAAATAAAACTCATAATATGGCTTCAGAGAAGAAATAAATCGGTACATTGCCAATTTCCGGTCGCGGCCACTATTTTTGTTCTCCTGCCTTCACAAAAAATTTAGCCACCCCAGTTCCTGTGGCTTTTATTCTGAAGGGAGGGTTGTAATCCTGCCGGAAGTTAAAAATGTTGACGTAACCGCCTCTGGAGTTTGTTGTGAAGGTGTTTTTCAGTATGACTGCTAAATGTGTCTTAAACTGGACGGTTGTGGTCCTCACTTGTCAACACAAAGACAGTGTTTATGCTTTCCAGAAAGGTAGGAATGAAAAGCACTTATTATAAATCAATTAGAGCTCCGTTTGGTTTTGTGGCAGAACTTTTGTTTTGAATTTTAAAGAGGAAGTCTGAAAGTGCACACGAATAAAACCAACCGACCCTTTGACCTGGAGAGGCTTTCACTGCTCAGGTCTGTAGGTTTGAGATGTGATGCAGTAAGCAGAGTATCATCTCGTACAGCATGACAGTATATGAACCTTGGACCCAAGAGGAACGGTGAGGTTACAGGGGGCAGAGATAAAGAAGGTGGAGGATTTTAAGTACTTAGGCTCAACAATCCAGAGCAATGGAGAGTGTGGAAAAGAGGTGAAGAAGCGTGTGCAGGCAGGTTGGAATGGATGGAGAAAAGGATGTGTGATATGTGATAGGAGGGTATCGGCCAAAATGAAAGGAAAAGTGTACAAGACGGTGTTGAGGCCAACGATGTTGTATGGGTTAGAAACAGTGGCCCTGGGGAAAAGACAGGAGGCAGAGCTGGAGGTAGCAGAGATGAAAATGTTGAGGTTCTCTCTGGGAGTAAGGAGGATGGATAGGATCAGGAATGAGCACATCAGACGGACAGCACATGTAAGACGTTTTGGAGACAAAGTCAGAGGCTAGATTGAGATGGTTTGGACATGTACAGAGGAGGGATAGTGAGTATATTGGTAGTAGGATGTTGAGGTTGGAACTACAAGGCTTCTTCCCCTCCTTTCCACACTCTCCATTGCTCTGGATTGTTGAGCCGAAGTACTTAAAATCCTCCACCTTCCTTATCTCTGCTCCCTGTAACCTCACCGTTCCTCTTGGGTCCTTGTCATTCATACACATGTATTCTGTCTTACTGAGGCTAACCTTCATTCCCCTCCTTTCCAGGGCATACCTCCACCTCTCTAGATTTTCCTCCACTTGTTCTCTGCACTCACTGCAGATCACAATGTCATCTGCAAACATCATAGTCCATGGGGAATCTTGTCTAACCTCGTCTGTCAGCCTGTCCATCACCATAGCAAACAAGAAGGGGCTCCGAGCTGACCCTTGATGCAGTCCTACCTCCACCTTGAACTCTTCTGTCACACCGACAGCACACCTCACCACTGTCTTACATCTCTCATACATGTCCTGCACCACTCTAACATACTTCTCTGCCACTCCAGACTTCCTCATACAATACCACAGTTCTTCTCTCAGCACCCTGTCATATGCTTTCTCCAGATCCACCAAGGTACAATGCAGTTCCTTCTGACTTTCTCTGTACTTCTCTATTAACATCCTCAAGGAAAACACTGCATCTGTGCTTTCTTGGCATGAAACCAAACTGTTGTTCAGAAATGCTGACCTCTGCCGTTAGTCTAGCTTCCACTATTCTTTCCCATAACTTCATCGTATGGCTCATCAACTTTATCCCTCTGTAGTTGCCGCAATTCTGCACATCTCCCTTGTTGTTAAAAATGGGCACCAGCACACTTCTCCTCCATTCCTCTGGCATCCTCTCACTCTCTGACCTTGTTGAATGTTCTTGTCAGGAAATCTACTGCTACCTCTCCTAGATACTTCCATACCTCCACTGGTATGTCATCAGGACCAACTGCCTTTCCATTCTTCATCCTCTTCAATGCCCTCTTCACTTCACTCTTACTCATCTTTGCTACTTCCTGGTCCTCAACGATCACCTCTTCTACTCTTTTTTTTTTTTTTTTTTTCTCTCCCATTTTCCTCATCCATCAGCTCTTCAAAGTACTCTTTCCATCTTCCCAGCACACTTCTGTCATCAGTCAATACATTTCCCTCTCTGTCCTTAATCACTCTTAACTTGCTGCACGTTTTTCCCATCTCTATTTCTCTGCTGTGCCAACCTGTATAAATCATTTTCTCCCTCCTTACTGTCCAACCTATCATACAAGTCATCATACGCCCTCTGTTTGGCCTTTAACACCGCTACCTTTGCCTTCCACTGCGTCTCCCTGTACTCCTGTTTACTCTCTTCAATCCTCTCTGTGTCCCACCTCTTCTTAGCGAACCTCTTCCTTTGTGCAGGAGTGTGTTTGTGCTACACATGATGTACCTGTATGCTCCTACCTTCGCTTTCATAAGTCACCTTTTTCTCCTGTCTCTTCTGGAAGAAAGTATTTCCCACAGCCATTTTCATCCTTTTTGCAAAATCTATCAACATCTGTCCTTCTGCGTTCCTGTCCTGGATACCAAACCTGCCCATCACTTCCTCGTCCCCTCTGTTTCCTGCACCATGTCCATTGAAGTCTGCACCAATGACCACTCTTTCACCTCTGGGGGTACTCTGCATCACTTCATCTAACTCACTCCAGAATCTCTCATTCTAGCTCACATCCTGCCTGTGGGGCATAAGCACTCACAACATTGAACATCACACCTTCAATTTCTAACTTGAGACTCATCACTCTGTCTGACACTCTTTTCACTTCTAGAACATTCCTGACAAACCCCTCCTTCAAGATGACTCCTACTCCATTTCTCTTCCCATCCACACTGAAAAAAACAGCTTAAACTCTGCTCCTAAGCTTCTAGCCTTGCTACCTTTCCACCTGGTCTCCTGAACACACAGTATGTCCACCTTCCTCCTCTGCATCATGTCAGACAGCTCTCTACCGTTTCCTGCCATAGTTCCAACATTCAAAGACCGTACTTTCAGTCCTAGACTCATGCCTTTCCTCTTCTCTCTCCACCAATGGATACGCCTCCTGCTTCTCCTTCTTCGACGTCTTCGACCTTCGTACATACGTATATATATTGGGGGGCTTTTCCCTTCAGGGGTCGTCACAGTGAATCATCTGCCTCCATCTCACCCTATCCTCTGCATCTTCTACTCTTACTCCAACTACCTTCATGTCCTCCTTCACCACATCCATAAATTTTCTCTTTGGTCTACCTCTAGACCTTCTGCCTATATATATATATATATATATATATATATATATATATATATATACACACACACACACACACACACTTCTGAGTGTTTTTTTTAATAACAAATTTTCCATGATACGAGCTTTGATCCCACCAAAAATCTGCCCGAATCAACGAGCAAATTTTTGACATGCGAGCTCTGCTGGGGAAATGGCTTTTCCAGGACGATTAGCCTTGTATTCTTCCGCGCTCCGAGAACGCCTTGTGCAGTGCTTTTCAATTATTTTCTTTGACGCCCCCTAAATAAAGGGGAAAAAAATACATTTCACGCCCTTTGAAAATTATTCCCAGAGAAAATACAGTAGGCCCTCGACATTCGCGGGGGTTCGGCTCCGGGCCCCCCACGAATCGAGATAATCCTCGAGTTCTGTTCCCGGAAGAAAAAACCCCATGTATCACGTCACATGCGCGAATGAGCAAAAGGAAGTAAAATACTGTGTATCTATTACATGCACTAAAATATGCCTCTTAAACACGTTCTATATACAGTCTTACTCGTTAATACAGTATTAATGTAGTAAAATGTAGTAATGATTTAGAAAAACTTTTCAATTTTTACTGTTATATTTATTGATGAAAAAATATCAACATTATACAGCTATACAGCATATACTGTTGTAAAGCACTAGTATTAAAGTCTTTTTCGATTATTATTCCAGTACAGTATCTAAGTTAATGTGTGTGTGTGTGTGTGTGTGTGTGTGTGTGTGTGTGTGAAAGAGATTTTATGTTCTGTAGCATGTTTAACAAACGATACCAAAAGGATGAACTTTATTACAGTACTCTTCATGTCCTTTTACATTGAACTTGGAGTGACATCTCCAAGATGGCGCTGCCCAGAGGGTGATGTCGCCGAGTTCTCGGAGTCAATTTGTTTTATTTGTTGTTTTGTTTGTTCATGTTTTGCACTATGCTCGTCTATGACCGGTTGACCCAACTACAGCTGTAAGATCGGCATGTCTCCGGGCGTGTATAACTAAGCACGCACAACTGCGCTTCTTGTTAGCTGGGATGCGGCTAGCACTGAGCTAATATGCTATGGTAGCTCAATGCTAGCCGCATCCCGGCTAACAAGAAGCCCAGGCAGCCCCGCCTCTCTGTATGGTAAATGGTACATCCCTGCTTCTAGTGTGCCGTCAGGGCGCGTGTTCAACAGCACGGGACATTTTGAACAAGAAGAGACCCTTATCACCGGATAATGCAGATATGTGCATCTTCTGAATCTATACATCTATTTTCGATTCAACGTCACTGTGACACGCAGCGGAGAGCCAATCCTTTCTGTACTCCACTGTGTGGGCGGTCCGATACCTTCAAACTCCAATTTTATTGGATTATAACAACAGCCACAGACTGCGCGTGTTGTTTGAGTAAAAAGAGAAATTTCCCTCATTTTCGGCTCATTTCCACGAAGTCAAGCACAGCTGGCAAGCAAACACAAAAGGACAGACATGGAAAAACTTGAACCCACAGAGCAGCTGATTGCCAAAACTTGGGACGCGCTTCCTGTGACACAAACACTGCAGCGTGCGAGTCCAATAAGTCCAATAATAATATAGGAGCTATAATGTTAGAATTATCGATACCCCTTTTATAGGTATCGATTATCAATTGACATAATTATATCGGCGATATTCCGATTGTCAATGACATCCTGAGATATCGAGACTTCTAACGTTATAGCTTTCCTGTGTTCATGACTTCGTCTGTAGTAAATGCCATTTTCTTACTTATATAGCATGTTACCCTTGTGTTAAGACGTCGTCTCTGTGATCTGTGTTTACACTGTTTTGTGGACTTTTGTAACCCGAAGCGAATATGGTTGGTCAGAAGCATAAGCCTACTAGCATGGGTGCAAGTCTCATACACAGAGATGAATTAACTATCTGCTTGGATTGGCGAGCTCTACCATGCATTCTCAGTTTAAGCAAAGAGAGTTATAAAATGAATGAAAATCCGAATCCAGGAAAGAGCTCTCCGCTCTGCTGGCTCCACATCAGTGCAGATTGTGTTCTAAACGAGTTCAATGGCACCCTTGCGCACTTGAAAGACCAGAAGTCCATATAACCCACAGCAACTACACTACTTTTGCAAGTACACTGCTTTCAGTACTGAGCGCTTCACATATTGTAAGCTTGATTGGCTGTTTTAAGCTTAATGTAAAGTAACTTGCTATAAATAAGTGACTTATTTGAAATGAATGTTGATATTATTTGATATTATTTTACAATGTTATGTTTATAATAAAATTTATATCACACATCATACATCACTGTAACAACTTGCGTTCATTTTCAACTTGCGTTCGACCGTCCGGAACCAATTAAAAACGTAAATCGGGGTGCGTCTGTATATGTTCAGTTTGAGTAGATATAAATATCATTAATGTGTATTCATCCCAGGTACAAAACACGGGCACAACATGATCTGATTGGTCACTATCTTTGGATTAGACTAATATTGAGAATGGATAATGCCTGAATCAAAATGAGGGATGCCCATGCTCTGTTACTGTCACTTGGAGCAGGTGTCGTCCATACTTTATATGGGCCATTCTGCCAAACGGGTGCCATTTGTGTCGCCAGGATATTATTATATGTATTCTTTCATTTATTTATTTTCTGAATAGCTTCATCCTGATTCGGGTTGCATGGTGGCTGGCGCCATCTAAGCTGTTGGCAGAATACACCCTGGACAGCTTGTCAGGCCATCGCATATAATAATATTAGTTGTGGGAAAACACAGTTGTAATTTACTGGTACATCTTTACATGGTATCTTTTCCCACTCTTAATTATGGGATGAACCAGCCATCTCTTATTAAAATAATTGTACTTAAGTTTCTTTCTATTCATAGCCTGAGCTCAAGACTTGTGCCGAAATTAAGTACATCCCAAAAGTCTCCATATACAAAGAATGGATGGACCAACACCGTCCATGTTTTTGTCTTGATGGTTGTGTACCGAGAGAGATGTTTGTTGTTTCAGAGCTGGAGATACGGCAGCAGCGTGGGATTCTGCCTCCCGGTGCACTGCTGCTCACTGTCCCTGACCCCCAGGAGCATGTCGGCAGCGGGGGAGCTACTCTCAATGCGCTGCTGGTAGCTGCAGAGCATCTCAGTGCCAGAGCTGGATATACAGTGAGTGATGGCACTGTGTTGGAAAGTACTAGTCAAGAAATCTTATAGAATACAGTACTGTTAGAATTATTAGACTTATTCAGTCTTTGAAGTATAAGGCAAGTTTAGGAGTGAAATGGATTGTATTGGTGAGTCTGGCTGAGCCTTCATCACTCCTTCTTCTATTATTACTACCATCCTCCTCCTACTACTACTGGTACTATCACCAACGCTCCTTCCTTTACTGATACTACCACACCCACTACTTCTACTAGTACTACTGATACTACCACTACTCCTACTACTGATGCTACCGCCATTACTACTACTATTTATACTACCCCCACTCCTCCTACTGCTACTACCTCTATTGTCACCACTACTACTACTACAAGTACTGATACCGCTACCGGTCCTACTACTACAGATACTACCACAACTTCTCCTTCTTCTACAATTACTACTGATATCATCACAACTCGTACTACAGACGCTCCCCGACTTACGTTCATCCGTTTTACATTTTTTCCCTTTTTCGCTTTTACGGGTTTTTATTTATTATTATTATTTTTTTATTTTTAATTTTTTTCCAAAAAAAGTCAAATTTTGAGTTTAGATGTATCTCCGTAGTGTAATGACGTAATGATGCTGCGTCAACTGTTTATAAACAAGCCGGAACATGGCCCTCCTTCTTCCCAGTTCAGTTATACATATATATATATATATATATATATATACAGATGCTCCCCGGCTTATGTTCATCCGTTTTACGTTTTTTCGCTTTTACTTTTTTTTTTGTTTTTTTTTTAAAAAGTCAAATTCTGAGTTTAGATCTACCTACGTAGTACGCTGACGTAATGATGCTGCGTCCATTGTTTACAAACGAGCCTGAACATGCCCCTCCTTCTTCCCAGTTCACTTATATACAGTGTGTGTGTGTGTGTGTGTGTGTATGTATGTGTATATATATATATATATATATATATATATATATATATATATATATATAGACGCTCCCCGACTTAAGTTCATCCGTTTTACGGATTTTTTTTGTTTTTTTTTATATAATAAAGTCAAATTTTGAGTTTCGACGTACCTACGTAGTATGCTGATGTAATGACAAACTACAGACTGAGTGTGTATGTGTGTGTGTATGTATTTCATATATATATATATATATATACACACAAATTTTATTTGCTCTACCAAAAAGTATTGAGCACTCTCCTACGGAAGGATCTACTCAGAAAATCCTTTATATATATATATAAAAATTTTTTTTACAATGTTATGTTTATAATAATTGATTTAGGGGTGTTTTATGAGATACGGTAATGGTATTTATGGATGTATAGTACAGTATGAGTGTCATACGTCCTATGTCACTGTAACAACTTGCGTTCACTTTCGACTTACGTTTGGCCATCCGGAACCAATTAAAAACGTCAGTCGGGGAGTGTGTGTGTGTGTGTGTGTGTGTGTGTGTGTATGTATATATATATAATATATATATATATATATATATATATATATAGAGAGAGAGAGAGAGAGACGCTCCCCGACTTAAGTTCATCCGTTTTACTTTTTTTTTTTTTTTTTTTTTAATATAATAAAGTCAAATTTTGAGTTTAGACTTACCTACGTAGTATGCTGACGTAATGACAAACTACAGACTGAGTGTGTGTGTGTGTGTGTATATGTATTTCATATATATATATATATAAAATTTTTTTTTTTTACAATGTTATGTTTATAATAATTGATTTAGGGGTGTTTTGAGATACAGTAATGCTATTTATGGATGTATAGTACAGTATGAGTGTCATACGTCCTATGTCACTGTAACAACTTGCGTTCACTTTCGACTTACGTTTGGCCGTCCGGAACCAATTAAAAATGTAAGTCGGGGTGTGTGTGTGTGTGTGTGTGTGTGTGTATATATGTGTGTGTGTGTGTGTGTGTGTGTGTGTATATATATATATATATATATATATATATATATATATATATTATATTATATTATATTATATACACACACACAGAGATGAATTAACTATCTGCTCAGATCGGCACAATCTACCATGCATACTCAGTGAAGCAAAGAGAGTTGTAAAATGAATGAAATCCCAAGAAAGGGAACTCTCTGCTCTGCTGATTCACATCAGTGCAGGCTGAGTACTAAATGAGTTCAACGAAGCCCTTGCCCACCTGAAAGCCGGAAGTCCACATAACCTGCGATTTGTGTCAAGTAAGTAAACTACTTTCAGCAAGTGCACTACTTTTGGTATTGAGCGCCTCACATATTGTAAGCGTTGATTGCTGTTTTAAGCTTCATGTAAAGTGAATCAGCTCAGCTTCATGTCATGTGACCATCCATCGACCATAGGAACCATTTACAAGCAGAAAAATCGCATCAAAGAGAATGTTAAAGGTTATATTTGAGACTGTATTTGATATCTGATGAGTGAATTTGATTAAAATTTATCAATTTGAAATTATTTTGCTTGAATTTAATTTATTTGAAATTAATGTTGATATTATTTGATATATTTGATATTATTTTACAATGTTATGTTTATAATAATTGATTTAGGGGTGTTTTATGAGATACGGTAATGGTATTTATGGCTGTATAGTACAGTATGAGTGTCATACGTCACTGTAACAACTTACGTTCACGTTGAACTTGCGTTCGGCCGTCCGGAACCAATTAAAAACGTAAGTCGGGGAGCGTCTGTACAAGTATTGATACTACCACCACTCCTCCGCCACCTACTACTACTACTACTACTGATTTTACCACCCCTATCACCCCTACTACAAGTACTGACACTACCACTAATACTGATGCTGCTGCTACTACTACTACTGGTTCTACTACAACTACCACTACTAGTACTACTACTGATGTTACCACAACTACTACTAGTGATACTACGACCACTCCTACTATGAATACTATGGATGGACATGGTCCAGCCATCAAAGTCATGGTCCGTGCCTATGGTGCTCCGCTTTTACTACTCGTACTACTGATGGTGACATTAAAATCATCACTAATACTGATTAAACCACTATTAATACTGTTTAGGGCTGTGCAACCTGATGATGCGTATCTTTAACGACAGAGAAATTTCATGTCACACATCACCCTGTGAGTGGTGCAGTTTTCCATCATTCTGGCGGTTTATACGGCTCACAGCTGTGTGACTGCTGTTGATGGACTGCTAGGAGCTGCTGACCTGCCCAGACTGTACACTGCTTCTCCAACTCGCCCCATGACTCTGACAGATAGGTGCTATAGCTAATGATTACAGCTGCATGAACATGAATTTTGTTTTTAGCTGCAGCCTGTATGTTTTTATTTTAGATGATTTATTAATTCCAAACAAAGGGAATTCAGGCTTTGCATTTAAATCATTCAAAGCAATGAACACACAGACACACACACTCATACCGTAAACAGTGATGAGTCAGGGAATCACAAGTTGCCTTATTTGTGCTCAGCTGAGTTACCGATAAACACGTTGTTTTCCAAATTAATATGATCATTAGGATGAGGATCAAGTTCCACAGCCTAATCAATCCTCCCTTTGACATCTGCTGGTTTGTGTAATTGTGGCTGTTGTTCTGTTTTTAGGTGGTGACTGCAGATGTTTTGGACAATGCACACATTCTCATTTTGCACACGGTGAGGACAAGAAACTCTACATAGTTGTGAGCAAGTGTGTGCATGTGTGCTACCCTGTAATGGACTCTGGTCCTATCTTGGAGCATGAATAAGTCATTTAATACCATTAATATCATTAAAGGTGCAGCCATCAATTCTAATCTAATTCACTTTTCTGTCAAATTCAGTGGATTATCTCCTCATTGTCTGTGAGCTGCCAAATCTCTGTATAGGCAGTAAAAGAATCTGGTGTTTGTACATGGCCCTCTGTAGAGGGGAAACAAAAAAATGTCCTGGAGTGAGCTACGCAACTATATTTTAGCCAATGCTAATTGTTTGGAGGGGAGAATGTGAGTGTTATTGTCATTCTCTATACAGTGCATGTCCAGGAATTCAGGGTTTAAAGCGCTTGAAGGAGTGCTGACGGGAAGTGTGTGTTTTTGTTTTTGTTGTTTAAACATATTTTATTCACTGATGAAATGGATTGGGAACAAGTTATCCAACTTGGAGAATCCATTCCATGATATTTACAAATAATGATACATTACAAATTACAACACAAAGACTAATGAAAAGAATAGAATATACTTCGTCTTTTCCTTTCGGCTGCTCCCTTCAGGGGTCGCCACAGCAAATCATCCGCCTCCATCTCACCCTTTCCTCTGCATCTTCTTTTCTGACTCCAACGACCTTCATGTCCTCCTTCACCACATCCATAAATCTCTTCTTTGATCTTCCTCTAGGCCTTCTGCCTGGTAGTTCCAACCTCAGCATCCTACTGCCAATATACTCACTATCCCTCCTCTGTACGTGTCCAAACCATCTCAAGCTAGCCTCTCTGAATTTGTCTCCAAAACATCTTACATGGGCTGTCCCTCTGATGTACTCATTTCTGATCCTATCCATCCTCGTTACTCCCAGAGAGAACCTCAACATTTTCATCTCCGCTACCTCCAGCTCTGCCTCCTGTCTTTTCCTCAGCGCCACTGTTTCTAAGCCATACAACATCACTGGCCTCACGACCGTCTTGTACAGTTTTCCTTTCATTCTTGCTGACACTCTCCTATCACATCATACCAGTCACTTTTCTCCAACCATTCCAACCTGCCTGCACACGCTTCATCCTTTTTTCCACACTCTCCATTGCTCTGGATTGTTGAGCCTAAGTACTTAAAATCCTCCACCGTCCTTATCTCTGCTCCCTGTAACCTCACCGTTCTTCCTGGGTCCTTCTCATTCACACACATGTATTCTGATTTACTGAGGCTAACCTTCATTCCTCTCCTTTCCAGGGCATACCTCCGCCTCTTGAGATTTTCCTCCACTTGTTCTCTGCTCTCACTACAGATCACAATGTCATCTGCAAACATCATAGTCCATGGAGATTCTTGCCTAACCTCGTCTGTAAGCCTGTCCATCACCATCGCTAACAAGAAGGGGCTCAGAGCTGATCCTTGATGCAGTCCCACCACCTTGAATTCGTTGGTCACACCGACAGCACACCTCACCACTGTCTTACATCTCTCATACATGTCCTGCACGTATGGCTCATCAACTTTATCCCTCTGTAGTTGCCGCAACTCTGCACGTCTCCCTTGTTCTTAAAAATGGGCATCAGCACACTTCTCCTCCAGCATCTGCTCACTCGCTAGGACCTTGTTGAATGTTCTTGTCAAAAAATCTACTGCTACCTCTCCTAGATACTTCCATACTGCCACACGTCTATCATCAGGACCAACTGCCTTTCCATTCTTCATCCTCTTCAATGCCCTCCTCACTTCACCCTTACTGATCTTTGCTACATCCTGCTCCTCAATGGTCACCTCTTCTACTCTTTTTTTTCTCTCTCTCGTTTTCGTCATTCATCAGCTCTACAATCTTCCCAGCACACTTCTGTCATCAGTCAATACATTTCCCTCTCTGTCCTTTATCAATCTAACTTGCTGCATGTCTTTCCCATCTCTATCTCTCTGCTGTGCCAACCTGTATAGATCATTTTCTCCCTCCTTATTGTCCAACCTATCATACAAGTCATCAAACGCCCTCTGTTTCGCTTTAGCCACTGCTACTTTCGCCTTACGCTGTGTCTCCCTGTACTCCTGTTTACTTTCTTCAGTCCTCTCTATGTCCCACTTCTTCTTAGCTAACTTCTTCCTTTGTACACACTCCTGCACTTCCTCAGTCCACCACCAAGTCTCCTTATTTACTTTCCTTCCAGAGGATACACCAAGTACTCTCCTACCTGTGTTCCTGATCACATTAGCTGTAGTTGTCCAGTCATTTGGAAGCAGTTCCTGGCCACCCAAAGCCTGTTTCAACTCCTCCTTGAAGACAACACGACACTCTTCCTTTTTGAACTTCCACCACTTTGTCTTCTGCTCTGCCTTTGTTACAAATAAAAAATCTATAGATTTAGAATTATTATTAAATGGAAACAATGAATGTTTATCTGTCATTGAAAACCAGTTTGTATTCAAAGCTGTTCAGTCAAAGACAATCAAAGAAATTTTCCTAAACTGCCCATGTTTATTTTTTTCCTGTCATGTATATTCTCCTATTAATGCAGCCATGAGGCGGGGGGGGGGGGCAACTAACCAGTGTCTCTTCCCCTTATGCCGGTCCCAAGCCTGGAGAAATGCAGAGGGTTGTGTTAGGAAGGGCATCCGACGTAAAACCAATGCCAAACTTTTATGATGCAAATGAGAAGTATTACCCCCATACCGGATCAGTCGAGGCCCGGGTTAACAACGACTGCCATCAGTGCTGTCAATCAACATGGTGTATAATTACTGTTGGTTGAAGACGTCGAAGAAGGAGAGGCAGGAGGCGTGTCCGTAGGCAGAGAGAGAAGGAAAAGCATGAGTCTAGGACTGAGAGTAGGGACTTTGAATGTTGGATCTATGCAAAGAAAAGATAGAGAGCTGGCTGACATGATGCAGAGGAGGAAGGTGGACATACTGTGTGTTCAGGAGACCAGGTGGAAAAGTAGCACAGCTAAAGGCTTAGGAGCAGGGTTTAAGCTGTTTTATCATGGGAAGACAAACAGAGTAGGAGTCATCTTGAAGGAGGGGTTTGTCAAGAATGTTCTAGAAGTGAAAAGAGTGTCAGACAGAGTGGTGGGTCTCAAGTTAGAAATTGAAGGTGTTGTTCAATGTTGTTAGTGCTTATGCCCCACAGGCAGGATGTAAGCTAAAAGAGAAAGAGAGATTCTGGAGTGAGTTAGATGAAGTGATGCAGAGTACCCCCAGAGGTGAAAGAGTGGTCATTGGTGCAGACTTCAATGGACATGTTGGTGCAGGCAACAGAGGGGACGAGGAAGTGCTGGGCAGGTTTGGTATACAGGACAGGAACACAGAAGGACAGATGTTGATCGATTTTGCAAAAAGGATGGAAATGGCTGTAGTGAATACTTTCTTCAAGAAGAAACAGGAGCATAGGGTGACTTATGAAAGCGGAGGTAGGAGCACACAGGTAGACTACATCTTGTGTAGGTGATGTAATTTGAAGGAAGTCAGTGACTGCAAAGCAGTAGTGGGTGAGAGTGTTGCCAAACAGCATAGGATGGTGGTGTGCAGGATGATGCTGATGGTGAGGAAGGTGAAGAAGGCAAAGGTAGAGCAGAAGACAAAGTGGTGGAAGCTGAAAAATGTTTTGTCTTCAAGGAGGAGTTGAAACAGGCTTTGGGTGGTCAGGAAGTGCTTCCAAATGACTGGACAACCACAGCAAATGTGATCAGGGACACAGGTAGGAGAGTACTTGGTGTGTCCTCTGGAAGGAAAGTAGACAAGGAGACTTGGTGGTGGAATGAGGAAGTGCAGGAGTGTGTACAAAAGAAGAGGTTAGCTAAGAAGACGTCGGACATAGAGAGGGCCGAAGCAGCGTAAGGCAAAAGTAGCGGTGGCAAAGGCCAAACAGAGGGCGTATGATGACTTGTATGATAGGTTGGACAGTAAGGAGGGAGAAAATGATCTATACAGGTTGTCACAGCAGAGAAATAAAGATAGGAATGATGTGCAGCAAGTTAGTGATTAAAGACAGAGAGGGAAATGTATTGACTGATGACAGAAGTGTGCTGCGAAGATGGAAAGTGTACTTTGAAGAACTGATGAATGAGGAAAATGTGAGAGAAAATAGAGTAGAACAGTTGATCGTTGAGGAGCAGGAAGTAGCAAAGATTAGTAAGTGTGAAGTGAGGAGGGCACTGAACAGGATGAAGAATGGAAAATCAGTTGGTCCTGATGATATACCTGTGGAGGTGTGGAAGTGTTTAGGGGAGGTAGCAGTAGACTTCCTGACAAGAACATTCAACAAGGTCTTCGAGAGTGAGCAGATGCCGGAGGAATGGAGAAGTGTGCTGGTGCCCATTTTTAACAACAAGGGAGACGTGCGGAGTTGTGGCAATTACAGAGGGATAAAGTTGATGAGCCATACGATGAAGTTATGAGAACGAATAGTGGAAGCTACGCTAAGGGCAGAGGTCAGCACACACTGACCTCTTGTGAACAACAGTTTGGTTTCATGCCAAGAAAGAGCACCACAGATGCAGTGTTTGTTTTGAGGTTGTTAATAGAGAAGTACAGAGAAGGTCAGAGGGAACTGCATTGTGCCTTTGTGGATCTGGAAAAAGCATATGACAGGGTACCAAGAGAAGAACTGTGGTATTGCATGAGGAAGTCTGGAGTGGCAGAGAAGTATGTTAGAGTGGTGCAGGACATGTATGAGAGATGTAAGACAGTGGTGAGGTGTGCTGTTGGCGTGACCAACGAATTCATGGTGGAGGTGGGACTGCATCAAGGATCAACTCTGAGCCCCTTCTTGTTAGCGATGGTGATGGACAGGCTTACAGACGAGGTTAGACAAGAATCTCCATGGACTATGATGTTTTCAGATGACATTGTGATCTGTAGTGAGAGTGGAGGAAAATCTTGAGAGGTGGAGGTATGCCCTGGAAAGAAGAGGAATAAATGTGAGCCTCAGTAAATCAGAATACATGTGTGTGAATGAGAAGGACCCAGGAGGAACGGTGATGTTACAGGGAGCAGAGATAACGAAGGTGGAAGATTTTAAGTACTTAGGCTCAACAATCTAGAGCAATGGAGAGTGTGGAAAAGAGGTGAAGAAGCGTGTGCAGGCAGGTTGGAATGGTTGGACGAGCACCCATCCTATCACCCATCTCAGCCGACTCCGGGCATGGACGGGGTACACCCGTCACGTAGTGTTTGTTTACTGGTTCATTTAAATAGCAACACTGCTTCTCTAGAGGAGATGACTGCACCTTTAAAACCATGATATCTTAAACAGTCATGATCATTATTTATACACTTATACCTGGAATGTGTGGCAGGGCAGGGATTTCCCCTGGGATGGCTGCAGTAGGACATTCTGTTGGATGCCTATTAGTGCAGCTGAACAAAGCATTGAGGGACCAGTTTGCTGCTTGGATTTGTTACTGAAATGCCTTTCAACAAAGGTGAGTAAATCATGCACTTGGCACCTTATCCAGAGCACCTGTGATTAACTGTAAGCTGTCAGATTGGTTCATCATTAAAGCAGCTGTTCCTTGGACACTGGAAGTGTAACTGAAAGCAATCAACTATGGATGGCAAGGCCCTATGAAAAGATCTTTGGGTAAAAATTTTTTTTCTAACTTTTTTTTTTTTTTTTTTTTTTTTTTTGATTTCACCATTTCCCCCCCCTATTTTAGTCATATCCAATTCCCACCCATCAAGTATTGTCTTCCCTATCACACGATCACCACTCATCTGGGAGAGGTGAAAGCATGCACACACTCCCTCCCTGACATGTAATGCTAGCCACCCCCAACTTTTTGGACTGCAGCACATGTGGATTTGGGGGACAGTCTAACACACTTAGAATGAAATCGCTCTCCGCTCCCCTCATGTAATTGAGTTCACAGATGCCCATGATTGTGGTTGATCGCTGTGAGCGACAGGGAAGTTAGTGTATGCCATCCCTCCCTTCCTCTCCTGAGAACCCTGCCAATTAGTTCGCACAGAGGAGTAGCGGTTCTACTCTGAGCTCCTACCAGATAGCTGAACTTGTCACTCCATCTCTAACAGAGAGCCCCACCACTCTGCGAAAGAACCTCATTTCTGCTGCTTGTTTCTGCGATCTTGTTCTTTCGGTCACTACCCAAAGCTCATGACCATAGGTGAGGGTAGGAATGTAGATTGACTGATAAATTGCGAACAGTCCCCAAGCTACTTGAACTCCTCTACTTGGGGCAGGACCACATTCTAGACCCAGAAGGTGGATTCCACCCTTTTCCAGCTGAGAACCATGTCCTCAGATTTGGAAGTGCTGATTTTCATCCTGGTTGCTTGCTCAGCTGCGAATTGCTCCAATGAGCGCTGGAGATCCCGGATTGATGAAGCTTAAAGGACAACATTCTGTGCAAAAAGCAAAGACAAGATCTTATGGCCACCAAACCAGAACCCCTCAACACCTCTGCTATGCCTACAAATTTTGTCCATGAAATTTATACACGGAATCAGTGACAAAGGACAGCCTTGGCAGACAACACCCATCACCTCAATCTGCTGTTGCCAATGCAGACCAAACTCTGGCTCCACTGATACAGAGATATAATGGTCCACATTCTAAAGTCTTCTCTACAGTCACAAAACACATGTGGACAGATTGGGCAAACTCTCATGCCCCCTCCAGGATCCTGTATAGAGCAGGTGGCGAGGGCTGCAGCCAGGACAAAAACCACATTGTTCCTCTTGACTCCGAGGTTCAGGTTGAAAATTGTCATTCCTTGAAATTCATTATTCCATATCTGTATGCAATACTTATTCCTTTTCATGTTTAAGCTGTTTAAGCCTACAAAGCTGTTCCCTTCTTTTCTTTTATTGTTTATTAATTTATACTATTTATGTATCATTTATTTATTTACTTAAATAATATATATTTATGTGTGTATGTTTGTATATGTATCTATTTTTGCACCCCCTACTGATGGTACCTCAAGAGCCTGTTACAGTGAATTTCTCCATTGTGAGATTAATAAAGCTGTATCTTATCTCATCTTATCTTAAGTATCATTGTAGTTACAACATATTGGTGTACAAGATTTGTGAGATAAGCAGCAGGACTGGGTACGCAGGACTGGGAGGAGGCTATGATTAGCAGGTTGCATCACCAACATTTTACATAATTTCCCGAGAGTATTTCACTGCAATATCATTTTTCTGCATTAACCTGGTGTCTGCTCTGGCTGGGGAATCCTTGACATCCAAGACATTCCTCGAGCGTCTCAAAACAATACCAGACTAGCTTTGAAGAGTCATCACCTGTGATGAGCAATGGATCTTTGAATAGGACCCGGAGACCAAGCACCAAATCCTTCAGTTGAAGAGTCTGGAGTTGCCGAGGCCAAAGGAAGCATGGCACTCAAAATCCATAGTCAACATGGTGTTCTTTGATGTGAGGGGCTTCGAACTGAGTTTTTGTCACAGGGCCAGAAGATTAATCAGTTTGTCGATAAAGAGATCCTGTCTGTTTGCTTTGTTTAATGCGCCAGAAGAGGTGAGAGTTGTGGCAGAACAAGTCGTGGCTGCTTCACCACATTGACAAACTGGCTCACAATGAGGCTGTTCCTGGTTCATTGCTCTGCTGGAGCAACCTCCTACTTTCCTGACCTGGCCCCATGTGACTGTTTAATTTTCCCCAACCTCAAAGAAGTCAACAAGGGAACCAGTTTTCCCGATGAGGAACCGTCAAGAGGGCTATGATGATAGAGCTGTGGAGAATCTAGGAAGAGTCTTTCCAGGACTGCATGGAGGCGTGGTGTAGAAGGATGGTAAAGTATGTTAGATTTGAGGAGAATTATTTCAAAGGGGAAGCCTTGTGGTTTGTATCTTTTTTTGTGACCCCAGTCCTGATATTTTTCTGAGACACCTTATAATGAACTGCTAGTCTTGAAAATTAGGTAAAAAAAAGCACATGCTGGCAAATGAGGATTGAGGTTTTTGCCCCTACTTTTGTAACTTTTTTTTTTTTTTTTTTTTTTTTGCAATTAATTTTGTTGTTTATAGAATATCTCCTGTATGATTACAAATATGTGGATGTCATTAGTGTGTCTGCGTTGTTTCAGGTGTGTGTTGGCTCACCCCCGGGGGTTTGGGTGTGTAGTACGGACATGATCCTGAACATCTCGACAATGCCAGGTAAGACTAAAGGTTGCAAAAGAGTTTGCAAACAGTTTTTCTTGTGAGCAATTTTTAAAATCCACAAATAGTTGAAAATGAGAGTTTGCCCTTTTATCACCATTTTATAGTGTAGGTTATATTAGGAAGGGTAAAGGTGATTCAATTCCAAAATTCTCCTAACATTTACTTGGTATTTTACAAAGAGTTGATGAAAGGCTCCACATGTTCCCAAATTATTAGCAAATACAGTGGTACCTTGACTTACGAAATTAATCCTTTCCGAGGGCAAGCTCGTAAGTCAAAATATTCATGAGACAAAGCAAAAATTCCCATAGGAAATACAGTAGGCCCTCGTTATTCTTGGGGGTTTGGTTCCAACCCCTCCTGCAAATGAAAATAATCCGCGAGTTCTGTCCCCAAAAATGAAACCCCATGTATCATATTACATGCGCGAATGTTCAACCGGAAGTAAAATACTATATATCTATTACATACGCTAAAATATGCTTCTTAAACACATTCTACCTCCAGCTCTGCCTCCTGTCTTTTCCCTAGGGCCACTGTTTCTAACCCATACAACATCGTTGGCCTCAACACCGTCTTGTACACTTTTCCTTTCATTCTTGCCGATACCCTCCTATCACACATCACACCGGACACTTTTCTCCAACCATTCCAACCTGCCTGCACACGCTTCTTGACCTCTTTTCCACACTCTCCATTGCTCTGGATTGTTGAGCCTAAGTACTTAAAATCCTCCACCTTTCTTATCTCTGCTCCCTATAATCTCACCGTTCCTCTTGGGTCCTTGTCATTCATACACATGTATTCTGTCTTACTGAGGCTAATCTTCATTCCCCTCCTTTCCAGGGCATACCTCCACCTCTCTAGATTTTCCTGCACTTGTTCTCTGCTCTCACTACAGATCACAATGTCATCTGCAAACATCATAGTCCATGGGGAATCTTGTCTAACCTCGTCTGTCAGCCTGTCCATCACCATAGCAAACAAGAAGGGGCTGAGAGCTGACCCTTGATGCAGTCCCACCTCCACCTTGAACTCTTGTGTCACACCGACAGCACACTTCACCACTGTCTTACATCTCTCATACATGTCCTGCACCACTCTAACATACTTCTCTGCCACTCCAGACTTCCTCATGCAATACCCAGTGTCTCTCCCCCTTATGCCGGTCCCAAGCCCAGATAAATGCAGAGGGTTGCGACAGGATGGGCATCCGGTGTAAAACTTGTGCCATATTTCTCATGCAAATGATCAAAACAAAATTCATACCAGATCGGTCGAGGCCCGGGTTAACAACGACCGCCATCAGTGCTGTCGACCAACAGGGTGCTGATGGAAATTGGACTACTGTTGGTTGAAGACGTCGAAGAAGGAGAGGCGGGAGGCGTGTCCGTAGGCAGAGAGAGAAGAGGAAATGCGTGAGCCTAGGACTGAGAGTAGGGACTTTGAATGTTGGAACGATGCAAGGAAAAGGTAGAGAGCTGGCTGACATGATGCACAGGAGGAAGGTAGACATACTGTGTGTTCAGGAGACCAGGTGGAAAGGTAGCAAGGCTAGAAGCTTAGGAACAGGGTTTAACCTGTTTTATCACGGTGTGGATGGGAAGAGAAATGGAGTAGGAGTCATCTTGAAGGAGGAGTTTGTCAGGAATGTTCTAGAAGTGAAAAGAGTGTCAGACAGAGTGATGAGTCTCAAGTTAGAAATTGAAGGTGTAATGCTCAATGTTGTTAGTGCTTATGCCCCACAGGCAGGATGTGAGCGAGAAGAGACGGAGAGATTCTGGAGTGAGTTAGATGAAGTGATGCAGAGTACCCCCAGAGGTGAAAGAGTAGTCATTGGGGCAGACTTCAATGGACATGTTGGTGCAGGCAACAGAGGTGACGAGAAAGTGATGGGCAGGTTTTGTGTCCAGGACAGGAACACAGAAGGACAGATGTTGATCGATTTTGCAAAAAGGATGGAAATGGCTGTAGTGAATATTTTCTTCAAGAAGAAACAGGAGCATAGGGTGACTTATGAAAGCGGAGGTAAGAGCACACAGGTAGACTACATCTTGTGTAGGCGATGTAAATTGAAGGAAGTCAGTGACTACAAAGTAGTAGAGGGTGAGAGTGTTGCCAAACAGCATAGGATGGTGGTGTGCAGGAGGATGCTGATGGTGAGAAAGGTGGCAAAGGCAGAGCAGAAGACAAAGTGGTGGAAGTTGAAAAAGGAAGAGTGTCATGTTGTCTTCAAGGAGGAGTTGAAACAGGCTTTGGGTAGTCGGGAAGTGTTTGCAGATGACTGGACAACCACAGCCAATGTGATCAGGGAGACCGATAGGAGAATACTTGGTGTGTCCTCTGGAAGGAAAGTAGATAAGGAGACTTGGTGGTGGAATGAGGAAGTGCAGGAGTGTGTACAAAAGAAGAGGTTAGCTAAGAAGAGGTGGGACACAGAGGATTAAAGAGAGTAAACAGGAGTACAGGGAGACGCAGTGGAAGGCGAAGGTAGCGATGTTAAAGGCCAAACAGAGGGCATATGATGACTAGTATGATAGGTTGGACAGTAAGGAGGGAGAAAATGATTTATACAGGTTAGCACAGCAGAGAAATAGAGATGGGAAAGACATGCAGCAAGTTAGAGTGATAAAGGACAGAGAGGAAAATGTACTGACAGAAGTGTGCTGGGAAGATGGAAAGAGTACTTTGAAGAGCTGATGAATGGGGAAAATGAGAGAGAGAAAAAGAGTAGAAGAGGTGACTGTTGAGGACCAGGAAGTAGCAATGACATACCTGTGGAGGTATGGAAGTGTCTCGGGGAGGTAGCAGTAGATTTTCTGATAAAAATATTCAACAAGGTCTTAGAAAGTGAGCAGATGCTGGAGGAATGGAGGAGAAGTGTGCTTGTGCCCATTTTTGAGAACAAGGGAGACATGCAGAGTTGTGGGAACTACAGAGGGATAAAGTTGATGAGCCATACGATGAAGTTATGGGAACGAATAGTGGAAGCTACGCTAAGGGCAGAGGTCAGCACACACTGACCTCTTGTGAACAACAGTTTGGTTTCATGCCAAGAAAGAGCACCACAGATGCAGTGTTTGCTTTGAGGATGTTAATATAGAAGTACAGAGAAGGCCAGAAGGAGCTGCATTGTGCCTTTGTGGATCTGGAGAAAGCATATGACAGGGTGCCGAGAGACGAACTGTGGTATTGTATGAGGAAGTCTGGAGTGGCAGAGAAGTATGTTAGAGTGGTGCAGCACATGTATGAGAGATGTAAGACAGTGGTGAGGTGTGCTGTCGGTGTGACAGAAGGGTTCAAGGTGGAGGTGGGACTGCATCAAGGGTCAGCTCTGAGCCCCTTCTTGTTTGCTATGGTGATGGACAGGCTGACAGACGAGGTGAGACAAGTATCTCCATGGAATATGATGTTTGCAGATGACATTGTGAGCTGTCGTGAGAGCAGAGAACAAATGCAGGAAAATCTATAGAGAGCTGGATGTATGCCCTAGAAAGGAGAGGAATGTAGGTTAGTCTCAGTAAGACAGAACACATGTGTGTGTGAACGACAAGGACCCAAGAGGAACGGTGAGGTTACAGGGGGCAGAGATAAAGAAGGTGGAGGATTTTAAGTACTTAGGCTCAACAATCTAGAGCAGTGGAGAGTGTGGAAAAGAGGTGAAGAAGCGCGTGCAGGCAGGTTGGAATGGATGGAGAAAAGTGTCCTGTGTGATGTGTGATAGGAGGGTATCGGCCAAAATGAAAGGAAAAGTGTACAAGACGGCGATGAGGCCAGCGATGTTGTATGGTTTAGAAACAGTGGCCCTGGGAAAAAGACAGTTGGAGGTAGCAGAGATGAAAATGTTGAGGTTCTCTTTGGGAGTAACGAGGATGGATAGGATCAGGAATGAGTACATCAGAGGGACAGCATATGTTAGATGTTTTGGAGACAAAGTCAGAGAGGCTAGATTGAGATGGTTTGGACATGTACAGAGGAGGGATAGTGAGTATATTGGCAGTAGGATGCTGAGGTTGGAACTACCAGGCAGAAGGTCTAGAGGAAGACCAAAGAGAAGATTTATGGATGTGGTGAAGGCGGACATGAAGGTCGTTGGAGTAAGAGTAGAAGATGCAGAGGATAGGGTGAGATGGAGGCAGATCATTTGCTGTGGCGAAATGGAAAGGGAACAGCCGAAAGGAAAAGAAGAAGAAGAAAAATACAAGAAGGACTTAAACACATTCATTCATTTTCTGAACCACTTAATCTTAATTAGGGTCACAGGGAGGCTGGTGATTTTTTTTTTTTAAATCTAAATGTTTTTGTTGCAAGCAGAATTGTAATTTAATTGTCTTTGCATCGTTTAAATTAATGTAACACATTATTTTATATTAACATTCAGGAAAGATGGGGTAAAACATTATATGCAGTGTTATTTGATTTTAAATGTCATAAAAAGATTTGTGGCTCCCAGTGTTTTCTTTACTGTGTAAAACGGGTCCAAATGGCTCTTTGAATCACAAAGGTTGCTGACCCCTGAACTAGAAGTATCCAGAATACTAAGGCAGGTTCCATTCTGATGATGACCTTGTTTCATACAACATTCACCTTCTTAGCACTTCTGCAGCAAAACGTTTTGCTTCCTGAATCATATCAAGCAGTTCTACTTTTTCATGCGGCGTCATTACCTTTTTTGCCGCTTCGGCGCCTTATCTGAAGCCTGAGACGGTCCGCAGTGTTTGGGTGGCATGATGGAGCTTAACTTGTAACTAAAAACACACACACTAAAAAAGCACATGCACAAAGTGTGCACGAATGAGGAAAAATGGGCGTTACATCATCTCAACCAATCAGTAGGAGGGAGAACAGCCATTGGCTGAATTTGAATCATATGACAGTTGCTCGGCAATCCGCGAATATGCAAAACCGCAAATAGTCAAGGGCCTACTGTACAGTGATCCCTCGCTACTTCATGGTTCAGTTTCTGCGGCTTCAGTGCATCGCAGGTTTTTCAAAAATATTCATCGAAAAATAAAAAAATAAGGAAATTAAGGAAAAATAGAGGAAAATGTTCAGGAAGATTCCACAAAACAAGGCCAATTTTGCAAAAAATACCCAAACAAACACAACCCAACAAAACTACTTGCATTTTTATGTGAGGTGCGCATCGCATTTATCGAGTGTGTGCACGCGCACATTTGTATGTGTGTGTATTTATATTTTATTAACATCTTGTGCATTATTTTTGAATGTTTGTTATAAGCATTTATAGCGTTGAATATATATTTATTGATATTATATACCCATATCCATTGACATATACATCAGTCAGGGGGTCGATCTTACTTCACAGAAATCGGTGGTTGTGTGTGTGTGGGGGGGGCTCGGTGCCCATTAACCGTGGAAAGTGAGGAATCCTTGTCATAGAAAACCAATTAATCCATTCCAACCCCCTCCCAAACGCATATAACCCGACACAAACATGTACATTTGACCTAATATATTAAAGATAAACATGTAAAAACAATTATTTCATAAGAATAATAATACACTTACATTAACCTTAATAATAATAAATAATAATAAAACAAGAATAAACAATCAGTCAACTAACCCAGGGGTTACCAGCCTTTTTGTCACCACGGACAGGAGGGTGGGAGGGGTGTCATAAATTGTTTATATTGTAAAAATACTTTTATATAAAATATTATTATTATTATTACTATATTATTATTATTATTTATTAATAATAATAATAAGAAGAAGAACTCCATGAATGTTATTTTTCAGCAGCTGAATTAAGGTCGGTTGGGAAGTACAGCTTGAACTTTTCTTTAAAAAAAAAGTCCACAGTTGATCCAGCTTGGAGAATGAAGGCTCGGGCTCAGTCTCACCCAAAATCCTCGCTATTGTTTGAATCATGTCCAACTCGCCTCTGTTCATGTGCCGTCCCCTTGTGGGTTACAAGTATGTACGACATGTAACCGAGTGAGTCCATTCATTTTTCAAAATTAAAGATCATTTGGACTCCGACAATAAATAAAATGGAAATAATTAATAACTTCTTCTACGGACTGGTACCAATTGAACCGGTCCGCGGAACGGTGGTTGGGGACCCCTGAACTAACCCTTCCGATCATCGACTCTGGCAAAGATGTCACATGGGCGCGAAGATGTCATGTGGGCAGGCATGAGGTGGTGCGTAACAGAGAATGAGGAGGAGAATTTTGTGCATGTGCACACTACGAATGCCACAGAGGAAAGGCTCGTGGTGATCTCCCACAGGGCCAGTGCTTCCCAAATAGTGGGGCGTGCCCCCCTTGGGGGTCATGGTGTGATGCCAGGGGGACGACCCTAGGGAACATGCTTTTTTGCCATAATGTACAAGATAATAGTGTGCATCCTCTACAGTAGGCAGCAGTGGTGCTCTCACTGTGTTCCCTATGGTGTAGGGAAAAAGCACCTCGCAAATGACATGACGTGCAGTAAACACTATTTATAGTCGGGTGGGGGTGTGTGTAAAATGTTTTTGTTTTCTTCCCATCGGAGGCATCACAGAAAATAATTGAACACTGCACAAGGCGTTCTTGGAGCGTGGAGGAATACACGCGGAAGAATACAAGGTTAATTGGCCCGGAAAAGCCATTTCCCCAGCAGAGCTCGTAAATCAAAATTTTGCTCATTGGATGGGGCAGATTTTTGGTGTGATTGAAGCTCGTATCATGGAAAATTTGTTATAAAAGACACCTGTAAGTTGAGATACCACTGTATTTGCATATTTATTTACTGCTTGAGACAAAAGGCTCATTTAACAAGGAATTGGAGTAAAATTGCCAGCTTCAATTTAAAACCAATAAGTCTGGAAGTTATAGTAACAAATAATACCTGCAGGATGATATAATCTGTTACGTTTCCACTGTATTTACTGTTCTAGTACCAGAACGCATGGAAATGAAATACAGGCATTTAAATGGTTTTATTGCAGCAGTGCAGTGGGCGGAGTTTTCTGGTGTGAGAGCCGTTTCCTTACCTGGTGACACATCTTTTGCAATTAATCATGGAGTCTACCTCACAGATGCACAGGTGGGTTCTGGGTAAAGACGTAATTTAATAGAGCAGCATAAGAAGGTGAATATTCTTTTGATGATGTTTACAATTAAGAAAGGGAAGGGACTTCTAATCTCGTTGTCCGAGTTTCTCCTCATCACCTTTGCCTCTGGCTTGCTTCTCTTAAATGTGAAACTTTTATCTGTAATTATTCTATTTTTATAAAGTTGCTTTGTTCTTGTTTAATTAAATAAACTGGAATTGATTTGAAACAGCTCATGTTACTTTAAGATTTACATTTTTAAAACACCATATTTACAAATCACGATTTTTCTTAAGAGATTTTATTATTATTAGTGATTGCACAACACTATCAATGTTTGGGTTTTTTTGGCTGTTTTATTTTATTTTTGTTGCTTTTTTTGTTTGTTTGTTTCCACTCTGCCAGATATTTGGACCATATCTCCTCCTATGGTTTTCTAGATATTAATATTGAACCAGCTGCATTTGGTCCAGCTTGTTAGGAGATTGTGTGCTGGTGTACACCTTTTGGATACAGCACTTGTTCTCTTGTTCCTTTCAGGTTTTTTTTGTTCTTTTTTTGCCTCCCCACTGAGGATAGAACCACCACATACAGATAATATTGTTCTGCTCAGTCACACACCATCAAAATCCACTAAATTTTAGAAGATGCCTTAAGCCAACTTCTCCAACATACTGTATGTTCCCCATCAGTTCTGACCTGCCGAAATCGTCTTCTTTCTTTTCAGTGATCCCTTTCTCCATAAGCTTACATTTGTTTTTTTGCTTATTTTGAATCGTGGGGGGGTGAAACGTTTTTTTTTTTTTTCATCAAGTTTTTAATGAATGATCAAACCTGGCGAGCCCTCAGGCCATGTCCCCCCATTATCCACCCACTCATCTGAGACCGAAACTCGTCTTTTTCATGCTTTGGTTGATTTTTGTTAATTTACTTTAATGAATTTTGTTAAAGTCTTTCAACTCCACCAATTTATTTTGTGTAGGCATGAAATTTGAAATGTTATATCACATAATACCAAACACCTAATAACCATAACCTAATGATGTGCACCCCCCCATACATTTTCTGACTCCTTTTCCTTTGCAGTAGGGCAATCACTTGAAAACAGACTTTGTAGTTTAGGATCTGGAAAAAATAATTTAAAAATGAAAATAACAAGCAATAGTTCAGTAATTTGAGATCTTTTCTCTCTAACTTTCTGTGTCCTAACAGGGTAGAGTACGGGATATTATCTACCGAGGTTCAGAGGAAAAGATCCACTCTGCTGTACTACCTGATGGAAAAGTTCCTCTGGTACGGCTAGACAGAATCCATGTGATCCAAATATATTTACACACTTAAAGCAAATAAAACATTGATGCATGATGTCCTTTAGAGTGAACTGTTACATTTTCACTTATAGAAAAAAGCCCAAAGCCATAAATATTCAACTTGATTAGAGGCTTTCTCTACCTGTTCATCATCATCATTTTCTGTACCTGCTTAATCCTAATTCGGGTCGCGGGGAGGCTGCTGCCCATCCCAGCCAACTTTGGGCGAGGGCAGAGTACACCCTGGACAGCTCGCCAGGCCATCGCAGGGCGGAAACACGCTGACGGCTTTGCAGCCTACTCTTGTCGAAAGTCAGCAATGGTTCTTTTACATGCCTCACACCATAGACAGTGAGAGACATGGCCGGCCTTTGATAACCCAGTTAGCTCCACTGGGGAGGACAGTGACAATCTTGTGCAGAGTGGGACTCGAACCCCCAACCTTTGGATCAGCGATCCAGCGCCCTATACCACTAGACCACCACTGCCCCCTCAGTTTCTCTACCTGCATGTTTTTAAAAAATATTTGACAGATATTCATATATATTTATTGTGGTGTAGCATGTTTCTCATTTTGTTTTGTTTATCCAATTTATTACATTTCTCGTTCTTTTATGTCCTTTTTGTTATGGTCTGTGTTTTGGGGGGGACTTCTTGCAGTTGTGAGTGTAAAAATAAACATGAAATTATGTTCGTTATTAATATGATATTTCACTACCTGGACTTAGAGACCTAATTGCACTGTTGACGAGCCCCTCCCTACAGCACTTTGCTCAAGCAGCCATGTGCGAGCTCGTTCCTCTTGCTGTGGCCATCTAGCTTCTAGCCCGCGATTAGATTTTTTGTTTTCTTAATTGCAGTAATAGTAATCCCCGTTTCTCTCAAGTTTCTCGTTCACTCCAAGCTTCCTTTCTGCTGCTCGATTACCATTTCCTGCTGCATATTTCACTACTTGCAGCTTGTAAGCCGCAGAATAGGATTTTCTTTTTAGGGACATTTCTTCAGTGGTGAATGAGCAGGTATTGCTACCCAAGCCTCGAGTGCCCTCTTGTAGTTGTGAGTGTAAAAATAACAAGCATGTGAAATTATGTCTATGATGATGAACAGAATTATATGTAATAATTTCACATACAAGTCGCTCTGGAGTATAAGTTGCACCTTCAGCCCAAGTATGAAAAAAGTGCGACTTATATTCCAGAAAATATGGTAATTAAGCGAAGTGTTGTTTGATAAATGTATATTTTTAGTGTTTTTATTGTAAATACTGTGTTGTGTTGCAGGTGTCGGGGCCAGTGTTTTTCTCCAGCGCTGTATCTGAGAGACTTTTACAAACTCATGTGATTCCACCGCTGGACGGTTGCACCTACTTGGGTCTGGACTCCGGAGCACTACCACTACAGGTCTTCACACTGGGATATTTTGTTGTTCCCATTGTCTTTATTAGACTCCAAGAATTACTTTGAGTGTAAACTCACTGTGTTATATAAGCCTCCATCATGTTCATGAAACCTTTGCAGAAGTAGAAGACCGTAAGTATGCTTGAATAAGGAAACCTATGAAGTGTGTGAAACCTGTGTAAAAGTTCTGTTTCGGAGAATGTTCCCAGAATGCAAAGAGAGTGATTGATTTATTTATTTATTTTGAAGCAGATGATTATATTCGGTATTCAGCGCATGGTGGTATAGTGACCACAAGGGGCTGTTGGTGGAGTTACAATGCAGTATTGACAGTCAATAAACATCAAAATCAATCAAAAATGTGAACATCCCCCCACCATTTAATTTTTTTAGTAAGTAACATTTTAACCAGGTAAAGACAAATGTAAAGAAAATAAAAATATTAAAGCTGTTACAATGTACATCTTGGGCTTTGAATCTGACTCGTACTGGCTCTTTTTCCACCAAAGAAAATAGAATGTGTTCCAGACCTCTAACTTTGTACTGGTCAATAATCAAGACTTGGGCTGCGTTCAGTACCATGAGGGTCTTGTATAATGGTTATTCGTGAGTACAGTGAGTCGTCGACTTATGCCCTATGCGAGTTATGTCTGATCGACTTTACGACCGCAAAGGTGGTGAAGCATGATTCATGGCAGTGCAGTGCGAGTGTTGCGTACGACAGTTGTTTGCGCTGCCGGCAGCGCCAGCATCTTAAAAGGCCAAGCAGGAGATGAAGCAGATTCACTTTCTGACTGCTCAGAGCAAATCTATTCATCTACTTTCAATGCCATGTCACTGTGGCACGAAGCGGAGAGCCAATCCTTTCTGTGTGTGGGTGGGTCCAATACCTTGAAATTAATTTTATTGGACTCGCACGCTGCAGTGTTTATGTCACAGGAAGCGCGTCCCAAGTTTTGGCAATCGGCTGCTCTGTGGGTTGAAGTTTTCCCATGTCTGTCCATTTGTGTTTGCTTGCCAGCTGTGCTTGGCTTCGTGGAAATGAGCCGATCAAAACGAGGGAAATTTATCTCTTTACTCAAATAACATGCGCAGTCTGTGGCTGTTGTTATAATCCAATAAAATTGGAGTTTGAAGCTATTGGACCCGCCCACACAGTGGAGTACAGAAAGGATTGGCTCTCCGCTGCGTGTCCCAGTGACGTGGAATTGAAAATAGATGTATAGATTTAAATGCGTGAGATTTATTCATCTGTTTTTGTTTGGCCTGAGTATATTTGGATGGAAAGTCGACATACGACCAGATCGATTTACGACTGGTCTGCCGGAACCAAAAGCGGTTGATAGTCGACGACTCAGTGTATTGGGTTATATAGAATGGACCGTTTGTGGAAAAAAAAAAATGTCAGCCTGAAATTCACAAATAGGGCTGCTTTATCCTTGAGTTTTAACATAGGAATATTTTAGTGAATATGTGTGATCTGTTTATTATTATTATTATTATTATTGAAGAAAAGAGAGCCAATCAATTGGGGTAATATATGCCATTGAGTTCTTTTCTAAGACCTGAATTGCACGCAAGTGATCTTGTCTGAAAGTATAAACAAATTTTATTATTAAATAAATTCAGGCTGCCATTTTTTTTTTTTTTTATTCACAATACAGTCCAGCATATTTTTTGAAATCGCTGGTTAGATTTGAGGTAAATAATCCATATTTGTGGTTATGGTGAAAATGTTGGACCTGTGCAAAATTTTATTGTGAAATTAGAATTAATTAATATTATTATTTGATATTCAAAGGGGGGGCAGTGGTGGTCTAGTGGTATAAGGCACTGGATCGTTAATCCAAAGGTTGGGGGTTCGAGTCCCACTCTCCACAAGGTTGTCACTGTCCCCCCCAGTGCAATTAACTGGGTTATTAAAGGCCGGCCATGTCTGTCACTGTCTATGGTGTGAGGCATGTAAAAGAACCATTGCTGACCTTCGACAAGAGTAGGCTGCAAAGCCGTCGGCGTGTTTTCGCCCTGCGATGGCCTGGCGAGCTGTCCAGGGTGTACTCTCCACTCGCCCTGAGTTGGCTGGGATGGGCACCAGCCTTCCCGCGACCCTAATTAGGATGAAGCGGTTACAGAAAATGAAAAAAAAGGAAAAAAAATGATATTCAAAGGGTTTTTTTAAGAGACTGCATTTCAAGCATAATGATTTTACTTCTGGCTGAAACCAACCAAGAATAGTGCCACGCCAATGTACTGCCGCAACGCTTACATGTGAATCAGGTGAAATGCATGTATGTGTCTGTCTGTGTGTGTGTGTGGGGGGGGCAAATTACGCATTCAATAAGGCAAAGTAATTAATTTTGCAAATTCCTTTGTTTGACCGCCTTTAAAAAGGGAAAAAAAACCGAAACCATAGAGCTAGTATGCCATCTATTGGTTGCTTGTCTGCATGATGTTGTGTAACAGGAACCACAAAAATTGCCCAATGCATCATGGGTGCTGAATGGGAAGTGATGTAGGGTTGTGCCTGGGTTTGTGGTTGCACTGGTGTGAAAATCTTTGTCTAAAAATGTGTATAGTAACCTCCCGTAATTCGTGGGGGTTGCGTTCCGCCTCTTCCCGCGGATCCTGAAAATCCGTGAGTTCTTGACGCGGTTTTAAAGCCCTATGTATGATATCACATGCTCTAAAATCTGCTTGTTAAACACATTCTATATCCAGTCTTCCTCATTAATACAGTAATAATGCAGTAAAATGTAGTAATGATTAATAAAAACTTTTTTATTTTCTACTGTTATAATATTTATGAATAAATAAAGTGCTTAGGCTCCTTACCAGATGCTGTAGAAGATGCAGGTAAAAAAAAATAACATGAATTCACAATTCAAGCATTTACGTTGATAATATGTGCACAAAGGAGAAAAAAAAGAGGTGTACACATCATCTGCAACCAATCAGCAGGAGGGAGAAACAAAAGCTGTCAGCCATTGGCTGCATTTGAATCGTGTGCCAGTAACTTCCGGGGCTGCCGCTAATCCGTGAATATGCGGGGCCACGACCATTGAACTGCGAATGGGCGGGGGCTACAGTATTATTCTATGAGAAAGTACGCCAAGTCTTTTTACATAGTGTTGTGTTGTAGGGCACTGTTTATGATGGTATGCAGCACCGGTTGTTGAGTCATGTTTCCCAGAGCACAAGAGTTCACTGTCAGCACATGGGGTAGAGGATAGCATGTCCACCTCATAGGAAGAAGGTCCTAGGTTCAAATCTGTGCGAGGACATGGCTGTGTGGAGTTGAAACCATCCCATAATACCTCTGGGTATTCTGGTTTTCTCCCACAGTCCAAACATGTGCACGGAGCCGTTACGCTAATGGGCAGCTTCAAGTTGTAAGTGTGTTGGCCTTACGATGGGATGTCGAGCTCTTCAGGGTGTACCCCATTTTTGCCCGGATTCAGCTGAAGTAGGCCTCAATCTCGCTGTAACTTTAATAATATTAAATGGCTCAGCAAGTGAATGACAGAGTGAATTTAGTAGCTCATAGAAACCAGGCTTCAGCGTTTACAAGCTTAAAGCAGTTGTCTCTGGCGTCCACATCTGTTTCACACATCTGTATTTCATCCCTGCAGATCTCTCTCTTTCTGGATATCCTGATGTGCCTTTGTTCAGACCAGACTGAAGTGGAGTTTGTAAATGGAGTGAGAATAGGCTGCAGTTCACCTGTTGGGTCACAAGGGGAGGCAGTGAAGAGTGCTCGCTCTGTACTCTGGAGGACTTTACGAGGCGTTCCTCTTTTTTTGGGTGCTTCTTTACATCCTACAATTTGTCCTTTTTTTTGTTCTTTTTATCCTTTTTTTTCTCTTTGATAATTTACTTTGCACTGTACTTGCAGTACATGCTTCAGATGGACATTATGATTACCTGACGACGGCAGGGAGGGAGCATATTGTCCGTCTGACCGGAGCGGGGTCAAAGACACCGGTTCTTTCCCACATCCAGGTGAAAGCTTTACCAGACGTCCAGATTAAAGCTTTAACATTCTGAATCTATGGAATAAACCCTGGTGTTTCAGTAATATGTTGATGTTGGATGATTTGTACATCTGTCACTGTGCAGGAGGTGAAGTGTGTGAGTGAGGACAGTAGGATCATTAACAGTATCCTGGAAGGAGAAGTGAATGTTGCACCAGGGGCTGTTGTGCAACACTGCCACTTACAGGTCAGAAAAAATCCTTTCACGTCATTTACTGGATGTCTGATGAGATCTGATGACCTTCAGTCGCTCTATAGAAAATATTTAAGGCTATTTATACAAAGTATCACCAACAGTAGTCCGTCCGGTCCATAATCGGTCATCCCTGACACTTTTTCTAAAATAGTAGTACATGCAATGCAATCCATAGTCATTGGTACAAACTAATAATCGAATTTAAACGCGTTGATTAATTTCACTTGGAAAAATATACAGCTGTATTTGATGGAACGCTTGTGAATTTTCTCGACATTATATAAAGAAATGATTGATACTGCAGGCTAATACAGTGCTTACGGGAGCTCATTCACCACTTAATATCTGATGTATTTTATCTTTCATATTTTGGTTAATTTTTGCCAAAAACAGCATGAGTATTATCAGGAGTCGTTCACATTTGTACAAGGAGTAAGCAAATGGTTTCAGAAAGGTATCCTGGCAGATTAATTTTCATTTTCGAGAGAAATTCGTTATTTACTATACCTGTGCAGGCCACGGTGGCGTAGTGATTAGCATAAGCACATCACAGCAAGAAGGTCCTGAGTTGGGTCCCGGACTCGGTGAGGGGATTTCTGTGCGCGGTTTGCATGTTCTCACCGTGCTTGTGTATGTTGTCTCTGAGTATTTTGTTTTCCTTTCACAGTCACACACTTGCACATTGGGCTAATTTTCAAATTGCACCAAGGAATGAATGCGGATGGCTGGGTGTATTTTGGTGCTTCAATGTGTGATGGTCTGTTTATCATGTACTGCATCATCGCCCCAAATCAGCTGCGAGAGGCTCCAGCCTCCCTGTGACCCTAATAGGACTGTGTGAGTGAGTGTGAGTGAGTGTGAGTGAGTGTGAGTGAGTGAGAGTGAGTGAGAGTGAGTGAGAGTGAGTGAGTGTGAGTGAGAGTGAGTGAGAGTGAGTGAGTGAGTGTGAGTGAGTGTGAGTGAGTGTGAGTGAGTGTGAGTGAGAGAGTGAGTGTGTGTGAGTGAGAGAGAGAGAGAGAGAGAGAATAGGCAAGTTTGTATTTTTGATCAGCTGTATAACAAGCAGGTTGAGAGAGTGCTTTAGGTTTATTTGAAATCAATCATACACTGGAAAAAGACTGGAAAAGATTAGAAAAATAATTTCATCATATTTATACCGAAATATAGAAATTACTGCAGGGTTCACAAACTTTCAAACACCTTTATCTATCTGTCTGTCAAACTATCTATCCGTCTGTCTGGTTCCACTGTCTATCTACCTATCTGTCTGTCTCTCTATCACTTTAGCTCTCTGTGTGTCTATCATTCTATCTATTTACCTGTTTGGCTATCAGTTTGTCTCCACCGTTTATTTATCTGATGAACCCTCCTTTCACAACCATAAAGCTGCTCATTCAGTAAAATCGAGTCTGATGAAGTATAAAATAATATAAAAGGAATGTTGTTTATGATCCCTCGAGCATGTGCACCGCAGTGTTATTGTACCGTCATGTGTGCGGAATGGCCGTTCCATGTTGTTTCTCGTTGTGAAGAATAGATTGCAGCATTAGACACGTTTTACACATGACCGGCTGCTCCTTGCTTCCTGAGCTCAGCTTTCCTTTTCACGTGCGCTCCTACCCCAGTCATTTATACTGAGTATCTTTGGTGTGACTCAGTTTGTTAAATAAGTTGGAATTTACTCAGGCTGCTTTTTGGCTGCAAGGTCAAACTCGCTCTTTCCGTATATATCAGAGCGATCAATGGCATCAAAAAAACAGAGAGCGTTCCTGGTGCAGACACACAGACGGAGCGTTAGCAGCAGGAACTTATAAATGATACTCTGTGTTGCTTCCTACTCACTACGCTGTAGCAGGTAATGTATTTTCAGAAATCGTATACTATTTAAAAATCTTTTTTTCTTAACCCTCCAACACGGCACCACCACAGCAATTACTGTGTACATCCTCCCTGTTTCAGCACGGATTCTTATTAAAAGGTAATTATTTCAGAATCAGCTGCAAGTAATGAAAATTTTGTAATTTGTTTATTCCAGGGTCCAATTCAAGTGAACTCTGGGTGCCTTCTTTCGGGTCTGGATAAGAGTGTATCAGATCAACTACGGCGCTTACCTCTGACCAGTGACATCATTGTACAAGGCCACAGAGTGAATGTGGGACAGATGAAGTTAACAGTGTTTACAGTGTTTGGGGCAGATGACAGTTTGGAGGTAGAGAATGTCCCAATGTCTTTCTGTGAGAAATTTAGGGCGAGGCTCCTCCCTATGATGCAATTAAGCCCGAATGTGTTTTTAAGTCTGTATTTGCATTAAATACTAGATGGGTAATGATACACTCTGGACATGCTCAGATTCAATTCGCTGTACTAGATTTATGATATGGTTTCTAAGTCATTTACAATATAGAACTCTGTTTAGGTTTCATGCAAATTGTAAGTAAGATTTAACATAAATGGGAGGGGCTAACTCATCCACTTTTTTATTATTAAACACAATTCCTGAATCAGGAGAAATGATCGAGCTCTGTAATCAGCAATAGAGCTCCAAAGTGGGTTAAACTGGCTGTTCTCCATGACCTCTATCCTGAGACATGGTTCTAAATTATTATATAGAGGCATTAATACAATTATCCACAGTTTTGTCTGATCTGTGCCTGATACAGCAACTGATCACTTCACTTCTAATGAACCGATTTTCATCAACTCCACCTGACATTAATCCGACAAGTATACAGATAGTTTTGTGAAAGCAACAGGAAATTGTACGTTTATTTCGACTTCATACAGCTAATAGAATTCAATCATATCTATTCTAGGCTGGACAAAAGACTTGCTGCGATCGTGTTACATCAAATTCTGGATCCTGGTAATTTTGTAAACTATAATGAAAAGTGCTTTATTAAATATCCCTTAAATACAGGTAGAAACCTTCAAGATCTATTCAAAGCAAATGAAAATAATTTGAAGCAGTAATAAGAAATTTCCGACCCCCTTGGTACACGGAGGTAAACACGATCGTACAAAACTATCCACAAAACTGCACTAAAGTTGGAGTTCACCGCCTGATGACCTCAAAAGCTCTATTAGGACTCGTAGCTAGCGACGTCCGCTTCAGCATCAACTCTACATCATATCATTTCTTACAGTGGTCACCATACAGGTGCTGTAGAGGACGCAGCTGGAACACCATGTCGTGCTCACCGAGGCCGAAGACGTGGAAACTGTTATTAGCAGAAACATGGAGGAGGAAAAAATTCTATTTGAGATGAAATATTAATTTAACGTCATATCGCTACGCCACCAGTGTTGTGACTGACCGCTGGACGCAGCGTTCCCCAGAGAGCCAGTCATGTATGAAAGTGAAACATCCTGCTTTAAGGTCACCTCCAGTACAGTGGGATCACAGAGCTGTGTAAGATGGGCGGGGCCATCACCAGACGCAAATATCATCGGATTATTGCTTCCTGTTACGTTCCAGACCTCCAGGGGGCTCAGATTTCTCACCATAGAGTTGATAACTGACTGTTTTCTGACTATTTAATGAACAAGATTCCCTCTGAAACACTTAATTATGTATTAAAAATGGATTACAGGCATATAGCTCCTCAAGAATTTTTAGTAGCACTTATAACATTTTATTATTTGTAATTTGTACATCTTGAAGGTTTCTAATTGTTTTAATTTGATAATTATTCCTCATGACGAGCACCTGGAACTCGAGTACCATCAGGGCCATGTTTGCAGAGGCGCGACTGACCTTGAGTGATGCTTTTAATTTTCAATATCATGTTCTATTTGCCCCCAGTGCAGCTAACCGTGTTATTCAAAGGCCAGCCAAGTCTCTCACTATCTGTGCTGTGAGGTACATGTAAAATAACCATTGCTGACTTTCATCAAGAGGAGGTGCATAGCTGTCAGCGTGTTTCTGCCCTGCCATGGCCTAGCGAGCTGTCCAGGGTGTACTCTGCCCTCCACAGAGTTGGTTGAGATATGGGTGCCAGCCTCCTGGACCCTAATTAGGATGAAGTGAAAATTCAGAAAATGGATGTGTGAATGTTATATTTGTTATAATATTATATGGCCATTTGATTATTTTTATTATTATGTAATAAATATAGTCTTGAAAGTGGAACTGAGTTTTTGCAACAAGAGTTTTGTCCAGGTAAAAACAGGTATGTTTAATATTTAATAGATTGTAAAGATTAGATTAGATTGGATGGAATTTTTTCAATGCTACTGTGAGCACATCATATTCAGCACCTTCAGAGGGTTATTGTAAGTCATGGCTGATGAAAATTGGTCGATAGGTTGGTGAGATACCGACTTTTATACATGAATATCCACAAGTGCGACAAGACTTTTGTCAGTGACTGTATTTCATGATCCAGAGCCATCAGTCAGATGTGGAACTAATTGAATGCCACTTCCCATGATGTAAATCAAACCTTTCAATCATCGACCTCCTCAAACGTTTTCCTTGGCAGTCGATGATGTTTTGAGATGATGAATATTCTACTGTTCTCTTATCTACAGGCTCAGAGTGACGATGCTGCTGCTTCATTTCTCAATCAAACATGGAGTCACTTCTTTAGTCGCACCGGAATACAGTAAGTGCTAGAACACGGGCAGGAGCAAATCAGAGAAATTGATTGCATGTGGAATGCGGCCGTGTGTGTTTTTGTCACAGGCGAGAGGACCTATGGGGAACATCGGGTGGAGAACATCCGACTCTGCTGGACGCTCGTCTGTTTTTAGCATTTAAGCCGAGGGGAGACACAATAGGGCTGGATGGCATCCGATTCCTACTGGGAGGTTCCGGGAGTATCCAGAGCTGGAGGTCTGCGTGGAGACTCTCTCTTAGGGAGGTGTTGTCTCTTACCGACCAGCAGCATGAACTGCAGTGGAGAGAGAAGCTTCTGTTTGATTCAGCACGGAGAAGAGTGGTGGACACTCTGAAGAGCCACGCAGCACACAACCTTCTGCCCTCTATGAGAGCTGCGGTGATGAGGGGCAAGCACACAGAACTACTGAATACGCTCGACTCCGGTGAGAAAAAAAATATTTAATCACCGATCTGCTTCTAATTCAAGCAAATACACACCTTCCTTCAGTGCTCATTCTGAAGCTCCGCCCACCAAATTTATGGACATGCATTGTCTAACATTTCCAGGATTCATCATTAACAATTTACCTTTGAGTTGTACAAGAGCATAAACGCATCCAGAGGGATGCACCTGGGCTGTGGACAAAAATGTTTTTTTAATGCACACCAAACCATTTTGGATTAAAAATGGAAAACTTAATTGATTGCATGCTGTCAAATGATGTGTACAATTGTGTTCAAAATCTCATCATTCAGACATCAGTATCCTGTCAGCCAAATATGTCAGTGTTTTTGGCAGAAATGCTATTTGTACATGGTAAATACAGGGATCCCTCGCTACTTCGCGCTTCAATTCATGCGGCTTCAGTGATTTGCAGTTTTAAAAAAATAAACAAATATTCATTGAATTAAAAATTAAGGAAGAATAGGTGGAAGAGTTAAGGAAAATGCCACAAAAACAAGGCCAATTATGCAAAACAAAACCCTAAACCAACACAAAACAAAAAAAAACAACCCAAAACTTCCCATCAAAACTACATACATTGTTGCGTCTGTGTGCGCACGTGCATCTGCGGCGTATGTGTGTGTCGTCGTCTTCTCATGCAATACCATCTGTATTTGTGTGTATTTATATTTTATTTACATCCTATTTTAGTTTTTAATGTTTAATTGTTATTATAAGCATTTAGAGCATAAAATATGTATTTATTGATATTATATACACACACACACATGACAACGTCTCGGGGTTGGAGGGTTATCTTACTTTGCGGATTTCAATGGTCGCATGGGGATCGCAGTCACAATTAACCTGAGAAAGTGAGTGATCCCTGTAATTGTCTATCTGGTGTAGTAGAGTAATAGAATCCAATAGAACAAACAGTCCTGACCTGCATGCTGCTGATTTTGTGGAATTGAATCACTAATTGAAAGGTTCACGTTCAAAATAATACCACTGTGGAGTTTAATTAGTGACATCATTCATTCGTTAAAAAACAGGAGCCAGTTATTGTGCAAGGGAGGGAATGTTGTACCTGCTGGTTATAAACATTTCCCTTTGAAATTCTGAGGAAAATGGGTCGATCCAGGCATTGTTCAGAAGAACCTTGATTTAAAAAGTTTATTGGAAGAGAAACATAAAAAGACGAGCAGAGAATGAGAGGCTGCTCAGATAAAATTATCCAAATGATTTAAAATGGAAACAAAACCTGAAAGATCTGGAAGAAAAGCTACCTTTCGAATGGATGAAGAGACCAAATGACGAGGACTCAACCACCAGAAAGATCAGGGAAGGTCTAAAGTTACCTGTGAGTCCTGTTACAATTAGAAGACGCCTATATGAACCCGAGCTATAGGCAAGAAGCCCCACAACGTCCCACTGCTGAAAAAAGACGTGAAGAGGTTACAATTCACCAAAGAGCACATCGACTGGAATAAAGAGAACCAGACAAGCATTCTATGGACTGAGGAAATTAAGATTGTTCTTTTTGGGTATAATGGACCCCAACTGACCCCAAACACTGAATTCAAGGCACAGTCCACTGTGAAGACTGTGAAGCCTGGTGGCACAAGTATCATGATACAGGGATGCTTCTCATACTATGGTGTCGGGTCTATTTATCACATCCCAGGGACCATGGATCAGTTTGAATCCATCAGAACACTTGAAGAGGTCGTGCTGCCTCATGCTGAAGAGGAAATGCCCTTGAAATGGGTTCCAACAAGACAACGAGCCCAAACACACCCGTAAACGGGTAACATCTCGGTTCCACACCATCATGATTGAGATGTTATGTAGCGGCAGCCCAATCCCGGACCTTGATCCAATAGAAAACTTGTGGGGTGACATCAAAAATTCAGCTTCTGTGGGAAAACCAAGAAATCCAGAAGAACTGTCGACTGTAGTCTGATCATCCTGGGCTGGAACACCTGCTCACGGGTAACAGAATGTGGTCGACTTCACAACACAGTTGGGCAGCAGGTCTCAGAAACAGTGTTTATACACATAAATATTAGTTCAGAGAATTAAAGGAGCAAAAACTTACATTTATCAGTTTATACACTGAATTTTCGAGTTTTTAAAGAAGAAACAGATTGATATTCACTTTTCAGTTTATTTAAAGTAATAAAACAAATGTGATATATTTTTCTTCGTGTTTTGATTTGGAGTTGAATGTGTCGTGTTCTCAGTGTATTTGTGTGAATAGAAATAAAATCTATTATACATATTTTGAGCTTTATTCACTTTTTTAAACACTCTGCTATTATTTTTAACTTGACGCACGTCCTTTTCGCCCTCTGTCTTTTCTGTTCATCCTTTTTTTTTTTTTTTTTTTTTTTTTTTTCTTCAGTGGCTTCTGGAAGTAGTGCTGATCTGGGTGTTGCTGCGCGTACTTTGGCGTGTATTGCTGATGTTCTTGGTTGTATGGCCGGTGAGGGAAAAGGAGGTTTGAGAAGTGGCCCTGCTGCTAATCCGTATTGGGCTTCAGCTTTCAGCCTGCTGGAGCAGGGCAACCTGGAGGCTGGTGTCCTGGAACTTGCCAATCTGCGAGCTTGCTGGCTCAGCAGGTGAAAGTTTCGAGTACAGAATGTGAGCATGTCATTGTTTATGCGGTTTCGAGTTAACGGTATTCCTCATCATGCCTTATAGGCCTGATCTGATGGTCCGAGCTGCCAGACACTATGAAGGTGCAGGACAGATCCTTCTCAGGAAAGCGGTCATGTCTGCACGCCAGTTTGTACTTATTGGTCCAGGTGAGATGCCACCGATTGGAGAGTGGCAAGAAGTGGAGTGTCCGGCCAGATTGGACTTATCTGGTGAGTTTCAACTGTGTGGTGGCCTCAAGATGCAGGTCATTTTTACGATATGGAAATGTGAATGAGAAATAAAAATAGACTTTTAATCATGATCTAGGTGGTTGGAGTGATACACCGCCGATTGCGTTTGAACATGGAGGTGTGGTGGTGAACGTGTCCGTGAAGGTGGATGGAAAGCGGCCGATCGGAGCCAGAGTACGCCGCATCCCAGAACCCCGGCTGGTGTTAGTGAGCCGTAGTGGGCCTCCAGACTGCAGTATAACTACGCAGACAGTGTGTAATGACCTCAGTGACCTGGAGGACTACTGCCAGCCCCATGCACCTGGTGAGCAGTTAATATCATCCTAAAAACTATGAAACTACGGTGCAATTTCTAATGAATAAATAGAGAAGACTTCACTGTATACTACACCTAAAGGTTTTATTTCTTGTGTGTGTGCTGCAGGTGCCCTTTTGAAGGCGGTGTGTGTGTGCAGTGATGTAGTGTGTTTTACGTCTCCTTTCTCTTTGGAGCAGCAGTTACTGCAGCGCTGGGGAGGAGGACTAGAGCTGTACAGCTGGTCTCAGCTGCCTCATGGCTCAGGACTCGGTGAGACCATGTGCTTTATGCTGTTTGTGTGCTTTTTTGGATCGAACAGAATCAACACTGTGTAACATTTTTTTTACTCGTGAGTTTGAATAGAATATTTTTTTCCACAAATAAAGAAATGTTTTTATGTCAGAATTAAAAAAAAAAAAAAGCTACTATATTTTCTGGACTATGCATTGCACTTTTTTTCATACTTTGGCTGAGGGTGCGACTTATACTCCAGAGCGACTGATATGTGAAATTATTACATATAATTCTGTTCGTCATAATAATGAATGAACATGAATGAATGCAGCTGTGAGGGGGGGCACAAGTCAGTGTCCACCCTCACGCCAGTCCCAAGCCCAGATAAATGCAGAGGGTTGCAACAGGATGGGCATCCGGCGTAAAACTTGTGCCATATTTCTCATGCAAATGATCAAAACAAAATTAATACCGGATCGGTCGAGGCCTGGGTTAACAACGACCGCCATCAGTGCTGTCGACCAACAGGGTGCTGATGGAAATTAAACTACTGTTGGTTGAAGACGTTGAAGAAAGAGAGGCGGGAGGCGTGTTCGTAGGCAGAGAGAGAAGAGGAAATGCGTGAGCCTAGGACTGAGAGTAGGGACTTTGAATGTTGGAACTATGCAAGGAAAAGATAGAGAGCTGGCTGACATGATGCAGAGGAGGAAGGTAGACATACTGTGTGTTCAGGAGACCAGGTGGAAAGGTAGCATGGCTAGAAGCTTAGGAGCAGGGTTTAAACTGTTTTATCACAATGTGGATGGGAAGAGAAATGGAGTAGGAGTCATCTTGAAGGAGGGGTTTGTCAGGAATGTTCTAGAAGTGAAAAGAGTGTCAGACAGATTGATGAGTCTCAAGTTAGAAATTGAAGGCGTGATGTTCAGTGTTGTTAGTGCTTATGCCCCACAGGCAGGATGTGAGCTAGAAGAGAAGGAGAGATTCTGGAGTGAGTTAGTTAGATGAAGTGATGCAGAGTACCCCCAGAGGTGAAAGAGTGGTCATTGGTGCAGACTTCAATGGACATGTTGGTGCAGGCAACAGAGGGGACGAGGAAGTGCTGGGCAGGTTTGGTATCCAGGACAGGAAGGACACAGAAGGACAGATGTTGATCGATTTTGCAAAAAGGATGGAAATGGCTGTGGTAAATACTTTCTTCCAGAAGAGACAGGAGCATAGGGTGACTTATAAAAGCGGAGGTAGGAGCACACAGGTAGACTACATCTTATGTAGGTGATGTAATTTGAAGGAAGTCAGTGACTGCAAAATAGTAGTGGGTGAGAGTGTTGCCAAACAGCATAGGATGGTGGTGTATAGGATGACGCTGATGGTGAGGAAGATGGAGAAGGCAAAGGCAGAGCAGAAGACAAAGTGGTGGAAGCTGAAAAAGGAAGAGGATCGGATTGAAGGAGGAGTTGAAACAGGCTTTGGGTGGTCAGGAATTGTTTCCAGATGACTGGACAACTACAGCTAATGTGATCAGGGAGACAGGTAGGAGAATACTTGGTGTGTCCTCTGGAAGGAGAGTAGATAAGGAGACTTGGTGGTGGAATGAGGAAGTGCAGGAGTGTGTACAAAGGAAGAGGTTAGTTAAGAAGAAGTGGGACACTGAGAGGTGCGAAGAGAGCAAACAGGAGTACAGGGAGACACAGCGTAAGGTGAAGGCAGCGGTGTCAAAGGCCAAACAGAAGGCGTATGATGACTTGTATACTAGGTTGGAGAGTAAAGAGGGAGAAAATGATTTATACAGGTTGGCACAGCAGAGAAATAGAGATGGGAAGGACGTGCAGCAAGTTAGTGATAAAGGACAGAGTAAAAGGACAGAGTGGAAAGAGTACTTTGAAGAGCTGATGAATGAGGAAAATGAGAAAGAAAAAAAGAGTAGAAAAGTTGACCATTGAAGACCAGGAAGTAGCAAAGATTAGTAAAGGTGAAGTGAGGAGGGCATTGAAGAGGATGAAGAATGGAAAGGCAGTTGGTCCTGATGACATACCTGTGGAGGTATGGAAGTGTCTAGGAGAGGTTGCAGTACATTTTCTGAGAAGAACATTTAACAAGGTCTTAGAGAGTGAGAGGATGCCAGAGGAATGGAGGAGAAGTGTGATGGTGCTCATTTTTAAAAACAAGGCGAGACGTGCAGAGTTGTGGCAACTACAGAGGGATAAAGTTGATGAGCCATACGATGAAGTTATGGGAAAGAATAGTGGAAGCTAGACTCAGGGCAGAGGTTAGCATTCGTGAACAACAGTTTGGTTTCAATTCAAGAAAGAGCACCACAGATGCAGTGTTTGCTTTGAGGATGTTAATAGAGAAGTACAGAGAAGGTCAGAAGGAGTTGCATTGTGCATTGTGGATCTGGAGAAAGCATATGACAAGGTACCGAGAGAGCAACTGTGGTCATTGAATGAATAAGTCTGGAGTGGTAGAGAGGTATGTTAGAGTGGTGCAGGACATGTATGCGAGATGTAAGACAGTGGTGATGTGTGCTGTCGGTGTGACAAGAGAGTTCAAGGTGGAGGTAGGATTGCATCAAGGGTCAGCTCTGAGCCCCTGTTTGTTTGCTATGGTGACGGACAAGGTTAGACAAGATTCCCCATTGACTATGATGTTTGTAGATGACATTGTGATCTGTCGTGAGAGCAGAGAACAAGTGGAGGAAATAATAATAACGAACATAATTTCACATGTTTATTTTTACACTCACAACCATAAGAAGGCAACAAGAGGGCAGAAAAGAGGAAATTATTACTGCAATGATGAAAACAAAAAGCTAATTGCAGGCTCAAAGCAAATTGCAAGCTAAAAGCTAGATGGCCACAGCTAGAGGAACGAGCTCGCACATGGGGGTTTGAACAACCTGCTGCAGGGAGGGGCTTGTCAACAGTGCAGTTGCATCTCCACGTCCTGGTCATTGTCAAGGTGATGAATAGAAATGACTTTGTGTGAGGGCTTTCTTGTTGTTACCGCTTCATGCAAGACAACCGCCTCTCGATCAGAGTGAGGACCACAACGTCACATAAACTGCCAGCAGATTTCCAAGCCAAGGTAGATGGTTTCCATGAGTTTGTGACTTATAGTCCAGTGAGACTTTTATGTTTTTTCTTCTTTATTATGCATTTTTGGCCAATGCTACTTGTACTCCGAGCGACTTATAGTCCAGAAAATATGGTAATTCAATATTCTCCTGTTATGACACTGGTCATTTAATTATATTTAAAATGTTATTTAAATGTCTAGCATTTTAATAAAGCAGTGTATGAAGTATAACTTTTCTTTCTGAGAACAGGGATACAGGTTGAAGATTCATGAATACAAAACAAGAAGTAATGCAACAAAATCCTTCATGAAATTAAACAAACCGATCTGTAGAACCAAGTTCAAATCAAAGCCAGTAATAAGAATATACTGGATGATCATCAGAGATTAGAATGTACAACATGAGAATGGTGTCATTTGATTAAGTCACTATCATTGGATTAAAAATCACTATTCTGAGTGGATAATTCTGAAGCAGCACTCATTCATTTTTTTATGGTCACTTACAGTAAGCATCATCATCGCTTTATTAAAATGGGTAAATAAAAACGAAGAAACTCTAAACGATTCGTCTCTAAACACGAACTCTTAGCTACACTTGATACAGCAACTGATCACTTCACTTCTAATGAACCGATTTTCATCAACTCCACCTTACATTAATCCTACAAGTATACAGATAGTTTTGTGAAAGCAACAGGAAATTGTACATTTATTTCGACTTCATACAGCTAATAGAATTCAATCATATCTATTCTAGGCTGGACAAAAGCCTTGCTGCGATCGTGTTACATCAAATTCTGGATCCTGGTAATTTTGTAAAATATAATGAAAAGTGCTTTATTAAATATCCCTTAAATACAGGTAGAAACCTTCAAGATCTATTCAAAGCAAATGAAAAAATTTGAATCAGTAATAAGAAATTTCCGACCCCCTTGGTACACGGAGGTAAACACGATCGTACAAAACTATCCACAAAACTGCACTAAAGTTGGAGTTCACCACCTGATGACCTCAAAAGCTCTATTAGGACTCGTAGCGAGCGACGTCCGCTTCAGCATCAACTCTACATCATATCATTTCTTACAGTGGTCAGTGATATAATTGTAAGTTGTATCAACGAGCTCTAATCGTACTGATATCAAATGGACTTTGTGGGGATTTTTGCTTGTGCAGGTACAAGCAGTATCCTGGCAGGTGCGGTTCTGGCAGCAGTGTACAGGTGCACCGGCCGGAGTTATGACACCAGTTCTCTCATCCATGCTGTGCTACATCTGGAGCAGATACTTACTACAGGTCAGTGAGGTTCCAGCCATCATAGTGTAACCAGCGAGCACTGATAAATTGGGCGTTATCTTATCTACCTGCTCTGTGCTGCAGTTCTTGTGATACAAGTGGATGTAGGTGGTGGTGGTGGTGGTGGTGCTGGTTTAGGTGATCTACATTTGTGTTGAAAATAATCTGAGACATCACTATCCTGATCACTCGGTGTTTTTGGTAGAGATTATATTTATACATGGTAAATAATTGTCTGTCAGATATATTAGAGTAATAGAATCCAACAGAACCAACAGTCCTGACCCGCATGCTACTGATTCTGTGGAATCGAATCACTAATTGAAAGATTCCTGTTCAAAATAATATCAGTGTGGAGTTTAATTAGTGACGTCATTCGTTTTTTTTAAAAATAGGAGCCAGTTATTGTCCTTATTTAAGGAAGGAAGCAGTGAATGTTGTACCTGCTGATTATAAACATTTCTCTCTGAAATTCTGAGGAAATGGGTCGATCCAGACAATGTTCAGTTGCTTTAAAATTGCCACCGAAACCTGAAGGACGTGGAAGAAAGTGGAAAAACGACCATTCGAATGGATGAAGAACCAAAATGACACGAACTCAGCCACCAATCAGCTCCTGGAAGATCAGAGAAGGTCTAAAGTGACCTGTGAGTCCTGTTACAATTAGAAGACGCCTCTGTGAAGCTGGGCTTTCGGCAAGAAGCCCCGCAGCATCCCACTGCTGAAAAAAAGACGTGAAAAGATTACAATTTACCAAAGAGCAAAAGAGGAAATGCCATTGAAATGGGTTCCAACAAGACAACGACCCCAAACACACCAGTAAACGGGAAACACCTCGGTTCCAGACCAACACGATTGATGTTATGGGGCAGCGGCCTGATCACCAGACCTTAATCCAATAGAAAACTTGTGGGGTGACATCAAAAATGCAGCTTCTGAGGGAAACCAAGAAATACCGAAGAACTGTGGAATGGAGTCCGATCATCCTGGGCTGGAACACCTGCTCACAGGTAACAGAAGGTGGTCGACTCCACAACACAGATGTGCAGCAGGTCTCAGAAACAGTGTTTATACAAATAAATATTAGTTCAGAGATTCAGAGAAAACAAAAACAACATTTTTCAGTTTATACACTGAATGTTCGAGTTTGTAAAGAAAAACAGACACTGATTTTTTTTTTAAAGGAATAAAACAAATGTGATGTATTTTCCCCCTCGTTTTGATTTGGAATAGAATGTGTCGTGTTCCTGATGCATTTATATACGTATCTGGATTTAAAAATTTATTATAAGGATTTTTTAAGCTTTACTCAGGGTGGTCTAGCAGTATAGGGCGCTGGATCGCTGATCCAAAGGTTGGGGGTTCGAGTCCCATTCTCCACAAGGTTGTCACTGTCCCCCCCAGTGCAGCTAACTGGGTTATCAAAGGCGGGCCATGTCTCTCACTGTCTATGGTCAGAGGTTGATGTAAAAGAACCATTGCTGACTTTCGTAAAGAGTAGCTGCAAAGCCGTCAGCGTGTTTCTGTCCCTTGCTAAAAAAGGGTTGTGACAGGAAGGGCATCCGACGTAAAAACCTCTGCCAAATCAAACGTGCAAATCAGATGATTTGCTGTGGCGACTCCTGAGTAAAAGGGAGAAAGCTGAAAGGAAGACAGACACTCAGGTTTTTAAACACATTGATATTATTTTGAACACGACTGCATGTATTGTACACATATGTTCATTCATTCATTTTCTGTAACCACTTAATCCTAATTAGGGTTGCGGTGAGGCTGGTGCCCATCCCAACCGACTCCAGGCGAAAGCAGAGTATGCCCTGGACAGCTCGCCAGGCCATCGCAGGGCAGAAAAACGCTGACAGCTATGCAACTCCTCTTGATGAAAGTCAGCAATGGTTCTGTTACATGAACCTCACACCATAGACAGTGAGAGACATGGCCGACCATTGATAACCCATTTAGTGCACTGGGGAGGGACAGTAACAACCTGGCCGCTGCAGAGTGCGTCACACAGCACGTCCGTCCCCACCGGCTTTGAGACTTCACTTTTTGTGAATCAATTTCGTTGTGAGTCGCCCATCACTACTAGTCATGACTTAAAAATTGCATGCTTGGTTGGCAGTGTTGTGTGTTGTCAGAAAGTGCGAGTGAATAAAGGAGAAGAGGACGAATGCTTAAACAAATCATATTTGCAGTGCATATTTCATGGTTTCTCTTTCACCGATTATGTGGCCCTTGATCACCTTGAAATCTAGTCATGTGTTGCTTACTGAAAATGAGCGACACCGCTGATGTATGCAGGGTCAACATTTTCACTGAGTTACTGGAGAAACCAACAAATGTCATCGTTTTTAATAGCTCAGTGATCACATGACCTAATGATTTTACAGAGTTTCCTCCCCTTCAGTCTACCCTTTTCAGCTGCTGCTTATTAGTTGGACTATTTGCCTTCAGTAAGTGAAAAGCCTCTCCGTTGAGTTGACTGATGGCCATTCCATTGCTTTGCATTGAGGAACGCTCAGGTTGTTTTTGCATGTATTTAGAACCTGAGCAGAAAGTATAACTGCATACGCTTTAGAATTCATCCTCCTCCTTTTACCAGCAGCCACGTCATCTGTTCCAGCTATAGCTCTGCATGCCTGTGTTCACCATGTTTAACAGATGATGTGGTCTGCTTTGGATCACAAGCCCCTCCCTCTTTGTGCTCTTCCCATCATTCTGGTACAAGTTCTTCTTGGTTTTCTCTGACCAAAGGATTATAATCAGAATATCTTTATTTATCACAGAGGAAATGGTGTTCCAGAACTGGGCACACTTTGCTAGAAAGTCTAACCTGGCCTCTCTTTCTTTTCTTGTGGTACCAGTGAATTGCATCTTGAGGAGAACCCTCTGTACTGTATTTACATTCATGAAGGTGTTTCTTGTTTGTCGACTTGAACAGTCAGCAGTCTACTTTCACAAGAGTGTCCATGACTTGATTAGCTGTTAGGACTTTTTTCTACCAAGGAACATCATTCCGTTTACATCTACGATCATCCAGGTTAGTTGTGTTCCATAGACTTCCAGGTCTTTTGGTGTTGCTGAGCTTGTCAGTGAATTCCTTCTTTTTAAGAACCTCCCAAATTGTTGATTTGACCACCTCCAAATTTCTTCTGTCTGTGCGATAGGTCTGTTTTTTTTGTTTGTTTTTTTTCAGCCCAATGGTATCCTCCTGTATCTGCATCAATACATCTTTGGAACACATGACCCACTCCAGCATAATACAGATTAAGCAGGAACTGGGAGATACTGTCATATTGATATACAGGGATCCCTTGCTACTTCGCACTTCAATTCATGCGGCTTCAGTTCATCTCGTTTTTTTTTCTAAAAATATTCCTCGAATTAAAAAAATAAGGAAATTAAGGAAGAATAGGGGGAAAAGTTAAGGAAAATGCCACAAAAACAAGGACGATTATGCAAAAAAACAACAACCCAAACAAACACAAAAAACAACCCAAAACCTCCAATCAAAACTAGTTACATTTTTGTGAGGTGTGCATTTGAGTGTGTGCACGCAGGCACGCACGTGTCTGTATGTGTCTTCTTCTTTTCCTTTCGGCTTTTCCCTTCAGGGGTCGCCACAGCGAATCATCTGCCTCCATCTCACCCTATCCTTTGCATCTTCTTCTTTTACACCAACGACCTTCATGTCCTCCTTCACCACATCCATGAATCGTCTCTTTGGTCTTCCTCTAGGCCTTTTGCCTGGTAGTTCCAGCCTCAGCATCTTATTACCAATATACTCACTATCCCTCCTCTGTACATGTCCAAACCATCTCAATCTAGCCTCTCTGACTTTGTCTCCAAAACGTCTTACATGTGCTGTCCCTCTGATGTGCTCATTCCTGATCCTATCCATCCTCGTTACTCCCAAAGAGAACCTCAACATTTTCATCTCTGCTACCTCCAACTCTGCCTCCTGTCTTTTCCCCAGGGCCACTGTTTCTAACCCATACAACATCGTTGGCCTCAACACCGTCTTGTACACTTTTCCTTTCATTCTTGCCGATACCCTCCTATCACACATCACACCGGACACTTTTCTCCAACCATTCCAACCTGCCTGCACACGCTTCTTGACCTCTTTTCCACACTCTCCATTGCTCTGGATTGTTGAGCCTAAGTACTTAAAATCCTCCACCTTCCTTATCTCTGCTCCCTGTAATCTCACCGTTCCTCTTTGGTCCTTGTCATTCATGCACGTGTATTCTGTCTTACTGAGGCTAATCTTCATTCCCCTCCTTTCCAGGGCATACGTCCACCTCTCTAGATTTTCCTGCACTTGTTCTCTGCTCTCACTACAGATCACAATGTCATCTGCAAACATCATAGTCCATGGGGAATCTTGTCTAACCTCGTCTGTCAGCCTGTCCATCACCATAGCAAACAAGAAGGGGCTGAGAGCTGACCCTTGATGCAGTCCTACCTCCACCTTGAACTCTTGTGTCACACCGACAGCACACCTCACCACTGTCTTACATCTCTCATACATGTCCTGCACCACTCTAACATACTTCTCCGCCACTCCAGACTTCCTCATGCAATACCACAGTTCTTCTCTCGGCACCCTGTCATATGCTTTCTCCAGATCCACAAAGGCACAATGCAGCTCCTTCTTCCCTTCTCTGTACTTCTCCATTAACATCCTCAAGGCAAACACTGCATCTGTGGTGCTCTTTCTTGGCATGAAACCAAACTGTTGTTCTGTGTATTTATATTTTCTTTACATCTTATGCATTATTTTTGAATGTTTATTATAAGCATGTATAGCATTGAATATGTATTTATTGATATTATATACAATAGGCACTCGATATTCGCGGGGGTTCGGTTCCAGCCCCTCCCGCGAATGAAGATAATCTGTGAGTTCTGTACCCAGAAGTAAAACCCCATGTATCACGTCACATGCACGAATGAGCAACCAGAAGTAAAATACTATGTGTCTATTACATGCGCTAAAATATGCTTCTTAAACACATTCTATAGACAGTCTTACTCATTAATACAGTATTAATGTAGTAAAATGTAGTCATGATTAAGAAAAACTTAATTTTTTTACTATAATATTTATTGATGATAAAATATAAACTTTATACAGCATATACATATAAAAACACCTTTAAATGCATTCTCCTTGAAACACACAGCACTGTAGTTTTCAAAAATGCCCACTAGAGGAAGGTATTGTATTATTTGTGAGTCATGAGATGACTGAATTCAGATATGAACTGCATCCAGTCCGAGCAGCTCAGCCACGCCCCTCAGCTGGAGTGGGTAGAAAACTGAGTTTTAGAGTGAGAGAGTTAGAAAGTGTTACAAACCAAAGAAGCGGTGATGTGATGTGAGTTAATCCTCTGGCACAGAGGTCAGCTTGCTTTTGTTTATTGGGAGTAGATGAGAATAGTGAATTCAGGTGTGAGCCACTGAGCAGCTCAGCCACGCCTCTCAGCCGAAGTTAGTTAGAGGCACAGGGCCAAAATCAAAGAGAAACATGCTACACCACAGTAAATCTCACACACAAACATTCTAAACATTAACTTAAGTAATGTACTGGAATAATAATTGAAAAAGACTTTAATAGTGGAGTGTTTTACAACAGGTCAGATGATTATTCCTCTTTAGGTAATTCAGAGGAAACTGTCGTTTCTTCCAGAGAAAGTCTTATTTATTCAGAAGAGACATCCAACGTGCTTAGCCGGTGTTTGAGTGACATCATAGAGCTTAACTGGTAATTAAAACGCACTGAAAAAAAAAGGCTCATTGACAACTTGAATGAGGAAAAAGGGGTGTTACATCATCTCAACCGATCAACAGGAAGGAGGACAGCCATTGGCTGAATTTGAATGACGCAACAGTTGCTTGGCAGTCCACGAATATGCAAACCGTGAGTGCAAGACCACGACTAGTCTAGGGCCTACTGTACATATGTACATGTACATCGGTTGGGGGGGTGAGCCTACTTCGCGGAATTTGGTGGTTGCGGGGGGATCTCGGTTTCAATTAAACATGGAAAGTGAGGGATCCCTGTATTCATAAAGATAATTTAATTTGCTTAAAAATTAGGTATAATACATGATTATAGCATGAGAATGGACTGGGTAACATCACTTTGCATGCTGCTACTCAGTAAGAAAAGATTCAGTTTCTGTATGTTTGCATCTGAAGCTCCCAAACATCCCCACACTAAATGAATCTGAGTCATGACCAATCCGTGCCATCGTGCTAGCATGCGTCTTCCTAGCAACAGATCGGTTGTTTACACAGAGTCATGTCTGTTGTGAAGCCTCTCATTGGTTTAGTGTTCTATGATTGCGGATCCTTCTGGGATTCTGTAAGTGGGTGGAGTATCATGGTAATGAATACGCATAATAAGGAAATACCCTGAGCAACCACAAAACCATTTTACAACTTGGGCATGGAACCCTTTCTTCCACCGGCTTTGAAGGATGTATTTTTGGCAACATCTCATTTTCATCCTGGCAAAATATTTTCGACTTAACTTTGGCTCTTACTCAAAACACAACCTTGCAACCTAATATGTGACTCCAGCATAATACGGATTTAAAGTGTTGACTTTGGGTGAGGGCAGAGTACAATCTGGACAGCTTGCTGTGCCATCACAGGGCTGAGGTGATGCAGCTGACTCTTTATGAAAGTCAGCAATGGTTCCCTTTCATGCCTCGCACCACAGAACGCGAGAGCTTTTGGTAACCCAGTTAGCTTCAAAATACAAATAATGGTCATGCAACGGTATATGCATGTCTGTCAATTTAAGCCAAAAACAGCTAGGTGGAGCCATCGGGTTTTCAAGTCAATGCAGTAATTTGTTTTTATATATATTCTAATCTTGACTTAAAATGGAGATTGCAGGTTTTATCAGGAGGCCATTTTCATTGCCATTTTTCATTGTGTGAGTGAGCTCTGCTTACTTTTTTCATCCGATTACCCCGATGGCTGGCTCGGGAGGATATAGGCATCTGTGAGTAGCAAGTGGCGGGTGGCCTGGACAAGGTACATCTCATGAGCTCTCGGTGTATCGGCCACATAGTCACACCGGTGTTGTATACCAGAAGGGCTGATTGGCTGGGAGGTTTCCGTATGAGGTAACCTGACCATTGATTTTCTGTTGCTCGATGTGCTGCAGGACTGCTGTTGTTCCTACTGTGTCTCTGATCACCTCGTTTCTGATTTTCTCTCGTCTGGTCTTGTGTATTGCTCTCTTCAGGCATTTCGACTCACAAGAAAGTTATGTTGGAGGTCTTTTGTTTGAGGCTGAGTTTCTCACTGGTATGTGAGAGTTGGTATAAAAATGGTAATGAGCTTTGCCTTGGCACTCATGGGGACGTTGGGATGTTTTAGGAGAGGGGCCGATTGACAGTTGACTGCATTTGCTTTGTGATATTGCATCTCATTTGCCTATAAAAAACTACAGGATCTATATATTTGTTACATTACATGTGAAGACTCTGATTATTAGTGAGAACACTCATTAGATTTTAGTAAACTGAATAAAACAATAAAGAACTGTGTCACAGGTGGAGGATGGCAGGACCAGGTGGGAGGGCTGGTAGGTGGAGTGAAGTTGGCGCGGTCCCGTCCCATCCTACCCCTCAGAGTGGAGGTAGAGCAACTTGTGCTTTCTCCAGATTTCCTCACTGCACTGCAACAGCGCCTCCTGCTGATCTACACTGGCAAGACACGTCTGGCTCGCAACCTTCTCCAGGTCTGAATAAGACTCTCTGTCACAGACATGTATCACTTCCTGTGTGTGTGTTTGTGTGTGTGAAAGAGAGATTAATAAGTTAGTGTTATTTTTCTTTCCTTGTATATGTGTTTTGTAGGACGTGGTGCGTAATTGGTACAGTCGCCTGCCATCGATTGTGCACAATGCACAGCAGCTGGTAAGCAACGCCGAGGAATGTGCTCGAGCCTGTGCGGAGGGTGAGTGTATGCAGAAAGAGTTTATGTAAATAAAGAGACAAATCTTGGACATACAGTGATACCTCTGCTCACGAACATAATTGGTTCCCAGAAAGTGTGTGTGAGGCGAAAAGTTCGTCTTCCGAACATTTATTTCCCATAAGAAACCATTAAAATGAGAATAATCCGTTCCCAGGTCCCCATAAAACATAATTTTCTACTAAATAAGCCTTAAAACTACACAAAAATATACCTTATTTTATGTATAATAAATGTGCTATTGTATTGTAATTAAAGAAATAAACTGTACTGTATAATAAAGTGGTTTTATTTACCTTTGTGATGGTAGTTGATGGCTTGATGGAATGGAGTGGGAGGAGGAGGGAGGGAGGGACTTACTGTTTGGAAGGCGTGTTTGGAAACGCCTACTGTTTGGAAACACCCTTAGCCACACACGCACCCTTAATAGCTTCCTTGTTCTTAAGGATGGTAGCAATGGTAGACTTAGCGTACTGGGACGCTGAGTCACACAAACGCACACCTCGTTCGTGTTTTTCAATGATCTCCGCCTGTGGTGGGGTCTTTTTCGGTCCCATAATAGCAAAAGTACACTCAATATGGTCCAAAATGTCTAGCAAACATAAACCACTTCCGCATTCAAAGAAAGGGGGTGACGAACTGTGACGCCATGAGCGTGCGTCAGCTTCTCGTGGCCGCCACCGTGGCGCTGTTCGACCGCGTGGTTTGGTTCGTCCGCCGAAAAGTAGTTCGTCAGCCGAGACTATATTTTCGCGAATTTAAAGTTCTTGAGGCGAAAAGTTCGTGAGCTTAAGCGTTCGTCAGCCGAGGTTTGACTGTATGTGAAAAAATGAGAGCTATGAATGCACTGTCTCTCTCTATATGGGCTTTATATATATATATATATATATATATAGGATTTTCTGAGTAGATCCTTCCGTAGGAGAGTGCTCAATACTTTTTGGTAGAGCAAATAACAATAAAAATAAAAGGACAGGACAAAGACTTTCTATTGAAACTCCATTTATCACTACAGATCTGTTTCGAGGGGTGGTGAAACCATCCTCTCTCTTCAGGTGATTATAGAGGTGTATGTGTGTGTGTGTGTGTATATATATATATATATATATATATATATATATATATATATATATATATATATGAAATTAATGTTGATATTATTTGATATTATTTTACAATGTTATGTTTATAATAATTGATTTGGGGTGTTTTATGAGATACGGTAATGGTATTTATGGATGTATAGTACAGTATGAGCATCATACGTCATACATCACTGTAAGAACTAACGTTCACTTTCAACTTGCGTTCGGCCGTCCGGAACCATTTAAAAACGTAAGTCGGGGAGCGTCTGTATAATTTTTATATATATATATATATATATATAATTTTTTTTCTTCTTCTTCTTTCAGGATCTCTTAGCAAGCTGGGGATGTGCATGAACCTCTACTGGCAGCAGAAGAAAGCGATGGCTCCAGGATGTGAACCAGCTGCAGTGAGAACAATGATGGATGCCCTTCAACATATAACCTTGGGGCAGAGCCTGGCAGGAGCAGGAGGCGGTGGCTTTCTGTTCATCTTGACACGCCACGCCCAGCAGGAAGAGAATGTACGACAGATCCTCACCAGCAAGCAGGTGAGTGACAGAGATGGAGAAAGAGAGAGAGAGAGAAAGCAAGAAAATGGGAGAGTGAGAAACACCGAGAGAAAGCAAAAGGGGGTAAAGAAAACAGAGAGTGAGACAGACCGAGAGTGAGACAGAGTTCAGCGAGAGAGAGAATGATGGTTCAAAGCCCTGAATATGATTTAAATGTTTCAGTATAATAAATAATTGAAGTTGTTTACCTTTGGTATTTTGTTTGTTGTTCAGGGTCTGTGTGATTTCAGCGTGCATTCAGTGGAGATTGACATGGAAGGGATTACAGTCCTACATCAGAGCACCGTTAATGTCCAGGGCTCCAGTTAAACTCCTGCAGATTTTATGTCTTGAGTGTCAATCAGCCAAAAATTTGAATTAAGTGTGAAAGGGTATGAAAATGTGTGTCTGTAAGTGTGAAAGGATGTAAAAAGGGAATGAAAGTGTGGAAGGGTCTACCCGAGCTATTCAACTGGCGGCCCACGGGCCAGACCCTTTGCACAGGCACTTTATCTTGGCTACAAGATTTTTTTTAAGGTTAAAAAAATATATTAAATACAGTGGTACCTCACCTTACAAAAGTCTCACCAAACAAAAAATGCAGGTTACGAAAAGCATTTTTCTAAAATTTTTGTCTCAGGATACGAAACAAGTTCACGCTACAAAAGCGGCATCTTAAAAATTCAAACGCGCCATTCAAACATTCAAACAATGCACGAGCTGCTCTCCCATCAATGACATTCAAACATCCTGCTCCGTTGGCCTCCAATTGAGCTGTCTTTCATGTCGCCTTCACTCGAGCGCCATCTTGGACAGGGATCCCATTGGCTAGGAGGAATGACGCATCTACCTCCCATTGCCTATTATGGAGCTGAATCTGAATCTACCATGAAGATTTTCGTGTAAAGGACAGTTACTGTTGTTTTATGCTTTATTTCTCGACTCAGGATTTTAACCTTCCATAAACATTTGTAAGATTATAACTCTGTTAAGAAGACATGATCAACACGCATGCACACACGCACGCACGCGTGTGATTTCCGGTGCAAGTGAGAAGAAGAAATGGGCTCGAGTGATATCACAAAGGAATATGGCCAAACCCGTCTACCATCGGTACAATATTGAAGCAGAAGGAGATCTTAAAGCTATGCTTTTATCGTTTTTAAAGGGTTTAGGGGTAGTATTGGGAGCCTTGGAACGAATCACACGTTTTACATGTAAAATGTGGTTCAATTTACGAAAAATGCAGGTTACGAAAAAAGCTCTGGAACGGATTAATTTCGTAAGGTGAGTTACCACTGTAATTAACAAAAGAGATAATGATGGTATTTTTATCGTCAGCGCAGTAGCCCGATCACTTAGAACGTTTCTTTTATAAACTATAAAAACCAAGGAGTTGATGGCTGGAACAGGCGGATTAACACTGAGTAGACAGAGCAGTGTTTTTATCTGTCTGCTCCAAGCCGGTGTATCTGCCGTGCAGTGAGAGTGTATATATTGAATTGTAAAGAATGTAAATTCAAGAGGCATTGTAAGAAACGCCGCGCTAACTCTCAGACGATTGTCGTACTGGATACTGATGCTGCCCAGAACATTGCGGTGCTCGTGTCTTGGTTCATACATGAACACCATTAACACTCAATCATACCACTAGAGGTGCGACAGAAAAGGACTGATGCGAAAGGTTTATTTGCAGCGAATTTTGAAATTGGAAAGATGTTTAGCGACTTCATATGCTAATAAATATCCTGCGGCTTAAATACATGTATCGTGCAAAAGTCCTTCAACAATTCTGTAACTGATATGTGAGTCATTTGTGATTGGTTTGGCAAAAAAAAAAAAAAAAAAAGTGAACCCCCTGTTGCATATCAGTTGTGTTTTGCATCTGCCATATTCCTTGTGTTCTATTATTTCTATTTTAGTCTCTACGGAATATGGCAGAGCCCAGAAAATCGCAAACTTTTCTCCAAACATGTCAACTTTCCTTCCAAATGAAAAGCAAATAATTTGCCGACAAAATGACAACTTTGCGACCATCTCACGACATGTGCGGACTACTTGAGAATAGTTTGACTATTTCACACCAGAGCATCATTTTGTGTAATTTTTTTTGCGATGAGTTTACTCATCAGGTGACAAACGCGAATGTCAAGACAAATTTGTGCCCGGTTTGAGAATGAAAAGTGAGAGCCGCAAATTGCATTTTATGTCAATCACTTTTCTATCGAATCTCTAGTGTGGTCACGCTCATAGTTTTGTGTTTGTAAGCAGGTTTACGCCAAAAGTAGTGGAGAGCTTTGGACAAGAGAAGCTTGGGTTCAATTTAGGAGGCGAAGTCCATTTTTTTTATTATTTAAAGAAAACGACAAACTGGGCCAATTTCTCAGTGCTTTTATTTTGTTAACATAAATCAATAGTTTAAAAATGAGGGTACTGTACAATGAACTGAAAGAAATTTACTTTAAGGGGACAAATGTTAGTGTGTGTGTGTGTGTGTGTGTGTGTGTATATATATATATATATATATATATATATATATATATATATATATATATATATATATATATATATATATATATATATATATATATATATATATATGTGTGTATATAACATAGCAAATAAAAAGTAGAAAACTGCATTAGATACGATTTACTCCTGAATCCAACTGATTCTGTTTCTCACTGTAATAAAGACTCCAGGGTTTTCCTCTGGGTTTTTTTTTGTTTGTTTGTTTTTTTGAGTCCTCTGTACATGAACACAAATGAATATTTCCTGGTGTCAGTAATAACACTACATCAAACTGCTCCTACTTTCCTGCCACAGCAGAGAGCTGGTCTCGGATGCGTCCCAGGCCGTCGAGCATCGTGTCTAAAGTTTCTTTACTCAGTTCGACGGTTACTGAAGACTTCCCGGTGTTGCTGCTTGGGTTACTGTCGTCTTGGATCTGCACAAAGAACCGGTAGTAATATTTATTTATTTTTTTAAGTGACATCATTCAAAACTGTGTGTACTGGAAATTAGCATCCAGTGTGGCGTACCTTCATGTGCAGGATACAGGTAGGTACGGCCATGCGGCTCACTGAGTCAGACGCCGTCTTCATGTCCACTCTCCACTCCAAATCTACAAGCCGTGGCAAAGAAACTGCAACACAAACACAGACACAAGGAAGGATGGCATTACAAAGGGCAGTGAAACAACCTCTCTTTGGCCACTGTGTTGTTGAATCTGATTGGTCAGAAGGATATTGCATAGCACGATGGGTGACTGATAAACCTCTCAGTGAATATGATGACATTCCCTGATAACACTGGGCTGAAATTATGCTCCGACTTGAAGATATAGGTGCAGATTCAGGGATGATCCAGTAGGTGGTAGTACAACACTACTTATAACAGCCATTCGTTGGGCACACATCTGATGTGATGATGTAAGAGGCACTATTTGATCTGTTGCCAAATAAAAGGCACTGCTCTGGGGTAAGGGCTGGTTGCATAGCCCATGAGGTAGCCTGAAACCAGAAACCTATTCCAGAAACCTGACTGTACATCAGTGTCATCGACCACAACTGTGATTGGTCTGCTTGCTAGCATTGAATTTCTCTCAGGATATTGTGTTGGTAGAAATTAAAACTAGTAGCTGTAGTTCATTATGACGGCCGGTTTAATCCTGCAGATTTCAAAACTAATTACACTTTGGCTCATACCACTTTGTTTGGCTCTACATTTTAACCAAGTCGAGATGGTGGTGTAGTGGGTTCATGATGGGGACATTGTGGGTTTGAATCCCCATTAGACCCTAACAGTGCTAAGACTGTTGGCAAATTCTTGACCATAAGTGTGTTTAAGGTGTGTCCACCCAGAGGTATAAAGGGGTACCTGTAAAAAAATAAAATAAAAAAATACTAGGATGGTAACCTGTGATGGACGAGTGTTTCGTCCAGAAGAAATTAAACTCCTGGTTGCTTTACTGATTTGAAGCTCTGGCCTCATGCTCCAGTAGACTGAGGTGTAAAAAGCCCAACAGAATTACCTGACCATTTTAACCCAACCAAAGAGAGAAGACCACACCTGGGACAGTGAGCATCCACACTGCAGCATCCAGGAGGCAGTTAGGATTTGGGTCTCTTGCACAAAGGCACTTAAAGGCAGTAGAAGGGGAGGAGAAGGTCCTGCACTCATTTTTCCTATTTAAGATTTGCTCACAATTTCATATTTAAATAATTAGGCCAGGCTTAAAAAAATATTTGTTGGTAATAACATGATAAAAGATCCACCCAGGAAGGTGGAAATTTTTTTTTCTTCTGTGGGGCTCGCGGATAATTTTTTTCCATACATCATGCTATATTATGTGTGTGATGTAAACGCAGTAGAATTAAATAAATCTCTGATTGACATCAACATACTGAATATCAAAGTTTATTCTTTTAATATTGCACTCAACAATTAACAAATACCTTCGTCACGCGCCGTGCTGTTGCTGGCGATTTATAATTAACCTGTATTTGTTTGAAAATGTCAGCAAATGTGTTGCTTGATTTGAAACACACTAATTTATTTATTATTTTGACGTTGGGAGGGATCTTTAATAGTGACAGAACATTTTTTTTTTTTTTGCCTCATCATTGTCCCCTTCCATCATGCTTTCCACCTTTATTGTTAAATACTGGCCAATGAGAATTACCGTTTCACTGAACTGGTGAAATTGACCAATCACAAGGCGCGGTTGGTACTGATTTCTCTTTGGTCACTTTTTAGTACGGTGTATGACAGGGGACATGCGTGTTTTTTCAACACAACCGACCTGTCTGTGAATGTTCAGGTGGGGTTTTTATCTGCAATTTCGGCCCAACCGGCCGTGTTACCGCCAACAAAGGTATTTTTAAGACAAGCCTTATATATTTGGACACTGCCAAAAGGTGACACTCCTGTTTGTAATATGGTTCTTCTTAAGGGTGCAATCGACTTCGACCCTGAAAAAATATTCATTCGTCCTGAATTTTCCAACTGCAGTCTGGAGCAAAAGAAGAAAAGGTTCAAAGAGTAAAAACTTTTAATGAGGTTTAGCTAAATATGAATGTGGTGTTTACTTGTTTATAGACTTTTATTTTTATTTCTATCAGTGTCAGTAGCTTCCCCCATTTTCTCCTTATTTAGTCGTATCGTATTCCCACGCAGCAAGTATTGCCTTCCTTATCATACAACCACCACCGAACAGGGAGGGGCGAAAGCATGAACACGACCCCTCCGTGACATGCAATACTATCTTGCAGTGCAATCCTCTTTTCAAACTGCGGCGCATGCGTATTTGGGGCGGTGTCACACATTCGGAGGGAAAGCACTATCCGCACCTTGTACAAATGAGCTCAAGGACGCCTTATGATTGGCTGGTGATCACTGAGAGTAACATGGAAGTGAACCTATGCCACCCCTCCCTCCTGTGAGAGCTCGGCCATGGGCTCCCATGGGCTCTCGGTCAAAGACGGCTGTGGTATCAAACCGGATTCGAACTTGCGATCTCAGAGTTAAAAATCAAGCCACTCGGGGGCCAAGCATCAGTAGCTTTTAACAGTTAGTATAAAAACTTACCAAGGAGCGAGGAAGGAAGAAACAAAACAATGATGGGAGAACTCAAAAAAATTAGGAGGAGGAAAAGGGAGAAAAAGTGAATGAGAAATGGGAAGAATGAAAAAAGAAAAAGTTCATGACAAGAGAAAGACGAAGCAAGTCTCATCCCTACCGACCTATCAGAGGAGGCAATGGACAGGATACTCACTCTGATTGGATAAGGCCTCATTTCTCCATGAAACACTAAAACACACACAGTAACACAAACATCAGTACTGAAGTAACACCATGCAGGAATCTTGAAGCCGTTTCATGGTGAGTTCCTGGAGAGCAGTTGATCATCACCTTTGTTCCAGCAAGATCTTTGTGATGAGATTTTTGAGGTTGGAGTGAAACGTGGCGGGAAAAAGAGACTGGATTTGTTCTGGTGCTGTTAAATTGTGGAACATCATGTGATGAGATAGCAAATTGAATGCTGTCAACACCTGAGAAAGTGAGCGAGACGGAACAAATAAATAGCGGAAAATTTTTATATCTGTTTACTGTAATAAATAAAAGAATCTCTCTCAAAAGGATTCACCTGAGTGGCCTCAGTGCGGGACACAGACAGAGCTTGAGCAGTGCCGTCGATCACACTTTGAGACTCGTGCGCTCGCAAGGAGAAACTGTTCACACAGATCTGTCGCACAACATCTTTGGAAGGAGCCTTTAAAAAAAAAAAAAAAATTAAAAAAAAAATATATATATATATTCTATTAGTGTATATATACGTAAAGCAAAACCAGAGGGAGGAGAGAAATCCACCCGCTGTGTGAGAAACTTTACCCATCCATTGAACAACATTCCACAACCTTGTAGAGCTGAAATATTTCCAAACAAAACTGGAGAAATTTGAATCTGAATAAAATTTTATTAAAATTATACAAATACCTCTGTCTCTCACATAAAAATAATAAACAAACCCAAATTACTCTGTGTAATCATCCAGATCATAATCGTCTACATACTCCTATATATACATACATACATACATACAGCCTATCTTGGCCGACTCTCTGAAGGCCGGGTACGCCGTGAACAGCTTGCCACTACATCACACTGTAAGGCTGTGCGGTACAACTATATACATTTTCCTTTGGTACAGATTTTGCTACACTATATACAGTCACGTACACTATATTTCTATTCACACAAATGCATTGACAACACGACACATTCAACTCCAAATCAAACCATGAAGAAAAATATCACATTTGTTTTATTCCTTTAAAGAAATCGAAAAGTGAATTTTAATCTGTTTAAAAATATATATCTGTTGCTACATTACAAATTCGAACATTCAGTGTATAAACTGAAATGTGGTAATATTTTGTTTTCCTTTGAATCTCTGAACTAATATCTATTTGTATAAACACTGTTTCTGAGACCTGCTGCACATCTGTGATGTGGCATCGACCACCTTCTTACCTGTGAACAGATGTTCCAGCCCAGGATGATCGAACAACATTCCAAAGTTCTTTGGGATTTCTTGGTTTTCTTTCAGAAGCTGAATTTTTGATGTCACCCCACAAGTTTTCTATTGGATGAAGGACCAGGGTTGGGCTGCCGCTACATAACATCAATCATGATGTTGTGGAACCGAGATGTTGCCCGTTTACTGGTGTCTTTGGGCTCGTCTTGTTGGAACCCATTTCAAGGGCATTTCCTCTTCAGCACGAGGCAGCACGACCTCTTCAAGTGTTCTGATGGATACAAACTGATCCATGTTCCCGGGGATGTGATAAATAGACCCGACACTGTAGTATGAGAAACATCTCCATATCAAGATGCTTGTGCCACCAGGCTTCACCGTCTTCACAGTGGACTGTGGCTTGAATTCAGTGTTTGGAGATCGTCCAGGGGGCCACTAGATCCAAAAAGAACAATCTTCCTTTCCTCAGCCCACAGAATGTTGCTCCATTTCTCTTTATTCCAGTCGATGTGCTCTTTGGTGAATTGTAACCTCTTAACGTCTTTTTTTTTCAGCAGTGGGACGTTGCGGGGCTTCTTGACGATAACTCGGCTTCGCATAAGCGTCTTCTAATTGTAACAGGACTCACAGATCACTTTAGGCCTTCTCTGATCTTCCTGGAGCTGATTAGTGGTTGAGTCCTCATCATTCTGGCTCTTCATCCATTCCAATGGTAGATTTTTTTTTAAATTTCCATTTTAAATCATTTGGATCATTTTATCTGAGCAGCCCCTCATTCTCTGCTCTTCTTTATATGTTTCTCCTCAAATCAACTTTTTAATCAAGGTCCTGTTCTTCTGAACAATATCTGGATCGACCCATTTTCCTCAGACTTTCAGAGAGAAATGTTTATAACCAGTAGATGCAACATCCGCTGCTTCCTTCCTTAAATAAGGACAATACTCGGCTCCTGTTTTTTAAAGAATGAATGATGTCACTAACTGAATTCCACACTGATATGTTGAACACGCCCCTTTCAATTAGTGACTCAATTACACAGAATCAGCAGCATGCGGGTCCGGGATTTTTTTTTGTCCCAGAAATCGAACAAAAACCGGAAGTCAAACTCGGAAAATGCACAAGAAAAAACGAGACCGAGAGGGAGGAAGAGTGCGCAACTTCCGGAAGTTGTTGCTACTATGTATCACATTGATAAAGCTAAAGCTAGGGCTTCAGCTAAAGCTGTGAACACCTTTTACAATAAGGTCATGAGCCACTTCCGTAAGGTTTTGAAAAGAAAGCAGAAACAAGCCATGTTAGAAATGTTCTTCAAGAAAAGAAACATCCTGAAGAAGGGTCATCCATGCCAAGCGGTAGCAAGAGAAAAACACCTTTGGCTGATTTACCTGAAGCTGTTATGGAAGGGAATGCGCTTCCTCTCTCCCTCTCTGTTATGGAAGGGGATTTGCTTCTTCTCTTCCTCTTCAACATTTATGTATGCCAACTGCTCACCACCACAAAGGTTACAATTCTTATCTTTATTGTTCTTATGCTGCACTGTGGTTTTTATTTTAGTGTGTTATGGTGTTGCGCGTTGGAGAGGGGCATGGCTGTCAGACACAGGTGAAGTGCTAAACACACACACCTGATTCCACTTAATCACGGTGATAAAGACTAGCAGCTCTCTTCCCGGTGCTAGAGGATTGTCCCTCTTCCCCGTGATCTCTCTGGCTCTCAGCTCCGTACTCCACCAGTTCCCACTTTAGTTTGATTTACGTGTTTCTCCGCATCTCTAACAGTGACTACGATTTCCCTGTGCTCTAGTGCCTTCCCTGTGAACGATAAAGCACACCTGTTTTCAGCTCCAAAAATGGCAGCTAATTGGCTAAGCTCTCACAGGAGGTAAAGATGGCATGCCCTCCCCTGTCACAGTGATCACCAGCCAATCCATGTGCATCTGTAAGCTTATTTGTACAAAAGATGCGGACAACGTTTTCTTGTGTGTGTGTTTTGGTCGCCTCCAAATGTGCATGTGCAGCAGTTTGTAAATACGTGGGAAGCAGCATCTTGGGTCACAGAGTCACATACACATGCTTACGCCACTCGCTGGTTGGTGGTGGTTGTACGTGATAAGGAGGCAATACTTGACAAGCAAAAATTGAACATGACTAAAATCAAGGGGGTGAAATGGGGGAGGGGTGTCACCCTAAAAAAGCATGAGGGAGCAGGAAGGTAAATTCAAAGTTACTTTCAGTTGATGTTTTTGCTAAAAGAAGACCACATGACAAGACAATGGCGTGAAAATACACACACACACACACACACACACACACGTAAGGACATGGCCCAGGTTCATATTTTCAGAAGCTGGGGTTCAGAGAGTTACTCAGCACCCTCAAGCCCAGGAATGTATTGCCCAGCCACAAGCACCTGGCTGACAAATTTATATGGAGAATGCCAAATCATAATTTATTTATTTCAAATAAAATAAAATAAAAATTGGCATAATGAAAGCACATTTTAAACCATTCAGTGACTTAATCGAGGGGATACTACACTGTACCATACAGCGTTACTCATCCCTCACTTAATTGCTGAACCACTTAAACCCACTAGGGTCATAGGGAACCTGGAGCCTAGTTCAGCCAACACTCTGTGAAAGTGGAGTACACGCCCAACGGTTCACCAGAGGACCAACATGAACAACCCCTCACATTCACACCTACAAGCAATTTGGACCAGCCAATTAGCTGAATATGCATGTCTTTATACTGTGGGAGGAAACATGGGTACCCAGAATAAACCGAAGCAAGCAGAGAGAGAGAGAGAGAGAGATGACCAGAGAGAGATGACCACACAGCGAGAGAGAGACAGAAATGAACACATAGTGAGACATATGTTGTACATACACACAGCGAGAGACTTGAATATGATAATAATGATCATAATGTAAGCTCAGTTTGCGAGTTTGGAGAAAATGCAGAAGATTAACAAATTTAAAATGTATTTGTTAAATAAAACGAATAAACATTACGTGATACCTTTAATAAGAGCTGTAAGGAACTGAGATGTTCCTCTGTCAGAGGAGCCATTTTGAGCTGGCCGACGTGACTGTCACGTGACCTCAAACGCTCACTCGGCTCATAAGGAATCGAGTCCGACACTGATTCAAATGCGGAGTCGACTCCACAGACTGATTTTATCGATCTTCTTTTCCTTTTGGCTGCTCCCTTCAGGGGTCGTCACAGCAAATGATCTGCCTCCATCTCACCCTATCCTCTACATCTTCTACTCTTACCCCAACTGCCTTCATGTCCTCCTTCACCACATCCATACATCTTCTCTTTGGTCTTCCTCTAGGCCTTCTGCCTGGTAGTTCCAACCTCAGCATCCTACTACCAATATACTCGCTATCCCTCCTCTGGACATGTCCAAACCATCTCAATCTAGCCTCTCTGACTTTGTCTCCAAAACACCTTGCATGTGCTGTCCCTCTGATGTACTCATTCCTGATCCTACCCATCCTCGTTACTCCCAAAGAGAACCTCAACATTTTCATCTCTGCTACCTCCTGCTCTGCCTCCTGTCTTTTCCCCAGGGCCACTTTCATTCTTTTCATTCTTGCCGATACCTTCCTATCACACATCACACCGGACACTTTTCTCCAACCATTCCAACCTGCCTGCACACGCTTCTTCACCTCTTTTCCACACTCTCCATTGCTCTGGATTGTTGAGCCTAAGTACTTAAAATCCTCCACCTTCCTTATCTCTGCTCCTGTAATTTCACCATTCCTCTTGGGTGCTTGTCGTTCATACACATGTATTCTGTCTTACTGAGGCTAACCTTCATTCATCTCCTTTCTAGGGCATACCGCCACCTCTAGATTTTGCTGCACTTGTTCTCTGCTCTCACTACACATCACAATGTCATCTGCAAACATCATAGTCCATGGGGAATCTTGTCTAACCTCGTCTGCCAGCCTGTCCATCACCATAGCAAACAAGAAGGGGCACAGAGCTGACCCTTGGTGCAGTCTCACCTCTGCCTTGAACTCTTCTATCACACTGACAGCACACCTCACCACTGTCTTACATCTCTCATACATGTCCTGCACCACTCTAATATACTTCTCTGCCACTCCAGACTTCCTCATGCAATACCACAGTTCCTCTCTCGGCAACCTGTCATATGCTTTCTCCAGATCCACAAAGGCACAATGCAGCTCCTTCTGACCTTCTCTGTACTTCTCTATTAACATCCTCAAAGCAAACATTGCATCTGTGGTGCTCTTTCTTGGCATGAAACCACACTGTTGTTCACAGATGCTGACCTCTGCCCTTAGTCTCGCTTCCACTATTCTTTCCCATAACTTCATTGTATGGTTCATCAACTTTATCCCTCTGTAGTTACCACAACTCTGTACATCTCCCTTGTTCTTAAAAATGAGCACAAGCACACTTCTCCTCCATTCCTCCGGCATCTGCTCACTTTCTAAGACCTTGTTGAATATTCTTGTCAGGAAATCTACTGCTACCTCTCCTAGACACTTCCATACCTCAACCGGTATGTCATCAGGACCAACTGCCTTTCCACTCTTCATCCTCTTCAATGCCCTCCTCACTTCACCCTTACTAATCTTTGCTACTTCCTGGTCCTCAATGGTCACCCCTTCTATTTTTTTCTCTCTCTAATTTTCCTCATTCATCAGCTCTTCAAAGTACTCTTCCCATCTTCCCAGCACACTTCTGTCATCAGTCAATACATTTCCCTCTCTGTCCTTTATCACTCTAACTTTCTGCACATCTTTCCCATCTCTATTTCTCTGCTGTGCCAACCTGTATAAATCATTTTCTCCCTCCTTACTGTCCAACCTATCATACAAGTCATCATATGCCCTCTGTTTGGCCTTTGACACCGATACCTTCGCCTTCCGCTGTGTCTCCCTGTACTCCTGTTTACTCTCTTCGGTCCTCTCTGCGTCCCACTTCTTCTTAGCTAACCTCTTCTTTTGTACCCACTCCTGCACTTCCTCATTCCACCACCAAGTTTCTTTATCTACTTTCCTTCCAGAGGACACACCAAGTACTCTCCTACCTGTCTCCCTGATCACATTGGCTGTGGTTGTCCAGTCATCTGGAAGCACTTCCTGACCACCCAAAGCCTGTTTCAACTCCTCCTTGAAGACAACACGACACTCTTCCTTTTTCAGCTTCCACCACTTTGTCTTCTGCTCTGCCTTTGCCTTTTTCACCTTCCTCACCATCAGCGTCATCATGCACACCACCATCCTATGCTGTTTGGCAACACTCTCACCCACTACTACTTTGCAGTCACTGACTTCCTTCAAATTACATCGCCTACACAAGATGTAGTCGACCTGTGTGCTCCTACCTCCGCTTTTATAAGTCACCCAAACTTAAATCAAAGAGAGCCCGTACATCCTATATACCAACTAGCATTTTCCTTTTAAATAAGTAGCCTCCACCTTTAGTCTCTTGTATATTGTTACATTTTGAACCACTGTTTTATCTGTTGCATTATCTAATTTAAAAACTCAGTTTTATGTCTCAAGTCGTTACATGCCCATTTTAACATACAGTATTCTTTAAAGTATTTTTAAACTTTATTTTTGAACTTTTAGTGCTAGTCTTCTTACATTGTACCTTAAGATATTTTAATGTTATATATGTATTATGTCTTCATGTTTGTAATATGTTTTTTATGTATGTAATGTTTTATGGAGCCTGTGTACGTGCAAGACAAATTCCCTTCTCGGGCAATAAAGTATTGTCATTGTCATTGTCACCCTATGCTCCTGTCTCTTCTGGAAGAAAGTATTCACCACAGCCATTTCCATCCTTTTTGCAAAATCGATCAACATCTGTCCTTCTGTGTTCCTGTCCTGGATACCAAACCTGCCCATCACTTCCTCGTCCCCTCTGTTGCCTGCACCAACATGTCCATTGAAGTCTGCCCCAATAACCACTCTTTCACCTCTGGGGGTACTCTGCATCACTTTATGTTTTACAGAGTAACCTGTCAGGCTTTTTTCTTTACCCTCCTGGTATTTGCAGACAATCTCCCATCCAAGTCCTTACCAGGGTCCGCCCAAATCATGGGGTCGGGCAGCGATACGGTGCTCTGGACGTTGAATGAATTGAGGAAATTAAATTGACGGACACTAGGTGGAGAGCGTGTATATTTCCTGTTCGCTGCTTCAGCATAAGAAGAAGAAGAGCGGCGGTTTGACGTCGTGTGGCTCCGCCCTGCTACTTCCTTTTTCTCAGTGGCAGTCAGCGCGTCAACATGAAGGCGTCTGGCACAGTATGTATTTTATTAATTTTAATTGGTTATTGCTCAGCCTGACTTTGTTTTTTCGCTTTATAACATCGCGTAACATCACCACAGGGTTATTTCCGGTCAAGAGTCTCATGTTTATGGGACATTAAATCGTAAATTAAACAGGCCCCGTAGGATTACAACATGGCGGCCGGCAGTATGCTGGAGCCATGTGGTGCTGGCTGTACTTTTTTCTTATTAAAGCTCTGAATGTGCGAGCTGGGATTGTTTGTGATGCAAAATTCTGCATTTCTGAAGTAATATTTTGTGATATAATGTTTTGACTCGGGGAAAGAGAAGTACACACAGCGAAAGAGTAACCCGCATGATAATAGTGTTGTATGATTTACTGGTGGTTGTGGTGAATATGAATATTTTCTGAAGGTATTGTTTAAAGCATTTAAAGAAAGTTTGTAGCGTATGATGACTTTAGTGTGAAGATCAGGTGGTCAGCATGTCCGGATGTCTCTGTTTAACTCTCATATCCATAACCCAAAATTCAGGATGCTCCACGTTTAGTGGCTGTTTTTTCTTGGAAAAGGTGAGAAGATATATTTGAATTGAGCCATCAGGCCTCTGTGTTCGTGTAACAGCTATACATGGTGAAATGTAGGTGAATGGATTCTGAGGTCTTCTTCAGCCGGCGGTCTTGTGATTCAGAATAGTTTAACCTGTGATGTGAAGTCTGAGGGGTTTGTGCAGCATTGTACAAGATTTGTCAAACTATTACCTTTTTCTTTGTGAAGTGAAGCTGGAATCTGATGGAAACGGAATAAAGAGCAGGATTACAAAAGCACTGCAATCCAGTGGGTTTTATATGTGAACGGGACCGATATCGGATCTCATCCTGTTTCACTGTCGGGTGAAATCTGAACAGAACAGAAACCACTTCTCTGAACTTTTACTAAAATCTTCTCCATCCATTCCAGCCTTCTTCCAACCATCTGTGTGTTTAATTACGGAACATTGCGCCCAAGTTCATGATGACCTATGAGTAAGTGTTGGTTGGTAGGACTGGAAGTGTGCGGAGCTCGGATACAGTGATGGTGCAGAACTTAATGTGCTCACTTGGTAAACACTACATACAGTTTCTACATGAAGGCCGTCCACTAAAATGTGGATTAATTCGCATCAGGGTTTATTACGGTGTTCTGGAGAACCCCTGGAGGGGTTGACTAGTAATGATGTTTTTAAAAATCCGTTATGTTATCTCACGTGGTCTCGCTGAACAAAGCAATTAAAGCTGACAGTGCCCGTGTACCCATGTTTGTGAGACATCGAGCTTTATTGATTATGCTGTAAAGCTCAACTCGGCGTGATGCGATGACACGTCACATTTTTCTCATGATTAAATAATGTCCTGTATTAAACTTTATTTTACAATGTAATTTTTCTTCCTTTAGCTTAGGGAGTACAAAGTTGTTGGGCGTCTGTTGCCCTCTGCCAAGAACCCGGCACCTCCTCTGTACCGCATGAGGATCTTTGCCTCCAACCATGTGGTGGCCAAGTCTCGCTTCTGGTACTTCGTCTCCCAGCTCAGGAAGATGAAGAAAGCTTCTGGAGAGATCGTATACTGTGGACTGGTAAGGAGACCCAGACAGCATGATGTATACATCGTTCAGGTCCAGATCAGATGTGTGATGGAGACGTTGGCATCCTAAAACATTCACACTGCTTAAATAAGAACGATATCAGGGGTGAAGCTTGTTCGTTATTGAATAGAGGTTGAATAGTTTTGCTTTCACCTCCATTGTTTCTGATACTTTGGTAATGTTTTTGTTTGTACCGTATTAATCCACCAACCGAAATTCAGCTTCTGCATGTAACCCCTCCAATGTGAGCACACACTCGCCAGGGGAGCAGCCGGGGGTCACTGGTACGTTGCTCAAGGGCACTTCAGCCATGAAGTTTAGGAAGGGAAGGTGCAGCTCACGCCCCACTTCCTGCCATTTTGGGAGGCCCCTCCGCTGTGTTCTGGATCAACCCCGGGGTCTCTTCCTGGTTGGACAAGCCTGATAAATTTGGAAAAGGTTCATGTTGACAGATTATTTGATTTATTTGGATTTTTCCAGCATTAAATACTAAGACACAGGAGTATTCTGAACCTTTTGCATTCCCTGATGTCCCCTGTGCAGACCGTTTGTGTTTAGTTTTTAGTTCAAGTTGACCATGTGATGCTCAGACGTGTTAAAGTGCGGAATGTGTGCTGTGATTGTCGTATTTGAAACACAACCTTGTTTAATTAATATTTTTTTCATCTATAGGTTCATGAGAAATCCCCTCTGAAGGTGAAAAACTTTGGCATCTGGCTGCGTTATGACTCGCGCAGTGGCACGCACAACATGTACCGCGAGTACAGAGATCTGACCACATCCGGAGCGGTCACCCAGTGCTGTGAGTACCGCGTACATTCGGCATGACTGTGTTGACAAGCGTCTGTAGCTTCATTGTTAAAAATAAAAAGTGCACACAAACCCAAAGGTCATTATGTGTGTAATGCTCTTGCTGTGTGTGCGCAAAGAAACAGCGCCTTGTCGCCTTTCATGAGCTTTTACGTGCTACTGGAAGTGAATCCAAGGCTCGACACCAACCTGACGTACACCGCGATCTTTCATACGTTTTGTCTTTTAATTCTCATCTTTGTGTAATGTGCTGTTTTTGTTCCATCGTGTTTAGACCGGGATATGGGAGCTCGGCACCGCGCTCGCGCCCACTCTATCCAGATCATGAAAGTGCAGGTGATCGCTGCCAACAAGTGCCGCCGAGCCGCCGTCAAGCAGTTCCACGTAAGTGTTATTGTTTCCCGCCGTTGCTCGCGGTCTTTGCCCCCTGTGAAGTAATGTCAGTGTGTTTTTAATGTGGATGAAGCTCTGGTTTCCTGGTGCTGTCCTTGAAGCCTAAGTTCTGAGATCCGTGTGGTTGGTCAGCAGGTCTCTCACTGGACTGGTGCTGTTACCAGTTCAGCTTTAATACCGGCAAGAAAAAATTTGAGGCCAGTTACCTCTTCCAGATCAAGTGTGCACTCTTGAAATCTGGCGGCTTTGAAAACTGGCGACATTAAGACTGATTTAACTTTGTGAGTTGAATGTGATCAGTGGTTAATGTTCCTCGTTTCATCCAACAGGATTCCAAGATCAAGTTCCCGCTGCCCCACAGGGTTCTGCGTCGCCAGCACAAACCCCGCTTCACCACCAGGAGGCCACAAACATTCTTCTGAGCTCTGTTTGTATCCTGTTTCGTCAAGAATTAAAAGATGTCACAGAAATAATTCTCAGCTCCTTTTCTTTTTGGGGAAGGGAATACAATTTTTGTTGTAACTAAAAACATATTTACAAGTTTAGTTGTAATTAAAACAAAGTCGACAGAATTTAAAACATGTTCAACTCTGCACAACTGAAAATGTCATTCAGCCAAAATAATGTTTTTAAAAGTTAGAACCAGCTTTGCGATCGAAGCAACACACCTCCCCTGATTTATTTGTTCTAAATGAGGTCAGAACGAAGCAGTCATGTGACGAACTGGTGACATCCAAATATTAAGTACCAAATTTGGTGCAATGGTTTACATTTTATACCTAATTAAAAAAAACAAAAAAAAAAAAAACAAAACAAAACCCTGATGTATGTTTAACAGTACGAGAGAGATTGTTTCCCTTTATTCAACCCTCCACCTGCATCCAGGTGTGATCCCTGGTACGTGCAGTGACCGCTTTTCACCACTAGATGAAGTATGACTACTACTGTATTGAGTTCCTCTCTGAAGGCCTGATTTCAGAAGCTGAGTGGTTTCAGGCCTGGTCAGTACTTGGGTGGGAGGCTGCCAGTAATACCAGATTTTTTGGAGGGGGGTCCAAACCTTAATACAATATTGTTAAGAGTATGAAGATCTTCAAATTTGATTAAATATATATAATGAACGAAAACAAATTTAAAAAGTTAATCATAAATCAATGACCAGGGATAAGTGCTGCAACTAATGACGGCTGTATGGAAGTGAATTTTATTATAATTTCACTCAATATAACTAGTTCATGGATTAAAACCATAGTAACATGCATAACCTTTTGTCCCTTAATTCTTGTATAAATTATTCTTTGCTTTCATTGTGTGGGGACAGAGGACATCAGTAACCATTGTTAGGATTTATTTCTCATCTGGCCTTCTGGAGTAAAAAGCCTACAGTGAATCTTCCCACTTGTGCGATCTTGAAAATTTATTTTGTATGGAGCACAAGAAGTGCCCCCCCCCCCCCCCCCGGATTATAAAGCGCCGGTCTCTGCCCGTACATCAGGCGTACTGGATTATAAGGCGCATTAAGCAAAACAAAAGGCAGATAAATCAAACTTGATTCAACTCTCAATAACTCAACATTGTTCAGTTATAACAATATAAAATATAAAAGAATACACTTCACAATAACTCAACATTGTTCACTTGTAAAAATATAAAATAATACACAATACCGTTCAACATTGTTCAGTTATAATAATATAAAAATAATACAATTCACAATAACAACATTGTTCAGTAATAACAAAATATAACATAATCCACTTCACAATAACTATTGTTCAGTTATAACAATATAAAACAATGCAATTCACAATAACTCAATATTGAAACAAAGAGATTATAGGAACAACAGCGAGTGGCAAGACACAGCTGGGCTGCAGCAAACCAGGCTGAAAGGAGAAAATTAGTACAAGACGATGTTAGACAAGAGGATGAAGTCTGTCCAGTTAGGGAGCCAAGGAGCACAGACAAAGTGGGATACGGATGCAAGAAAACTTAGTTGGTCCGAGATCTGGAGAACAGAACCAATTAGGATCCAGTTTTTGTTTAGATCTGTGTATGACTTATTACCAACACCAGCATATTTGTTCAGATGGGATCGGACAGAAAATGCACAGTGTCCACTGTGTAGCAAGGCCAGAACACTACGCCATGTGTTGTCTGCATGCTATTTAGCCCTCGGTCAAGGAAGGTATTGGTGGAGGCATGACAAGGTGTTGATGGAGCTGGCTGACATCTTGGAAAGAGCAAGACTAATGAAGAGAGATTTAGTGGCCCCCAAAGCAAACGCCATCAGCTTTGTGAAAACAGGGAAAGAAGACAACATCCAAGTCATCAGAGAAACTCAGAAACATACTAGCATCCTAACCTAATATACTAGTACCCTCCCCTAACATACTAGTACCCTACCCTAACATGCTAGTACCCTACGCTAACATACTAGTACCCTACCATACTAGTACCCTACCCTAACATACTAGTACCGTACCCTAATATGCTATTACCCTACCCAAACATACTAGCACCATACATTAACATGCTAGTACCCTACCCTAACATACCTTACCCTAACATACTAGTACCCTACCCTAACATACTAGTACCGTACCCTAATATGCTATTACCCTACCCTAACATACTAGCACCGTACACTAACATGCTAGTACCCTACCCTAACATACTAGTACTGTACCCTAACATATTAGTACCCTACCCTAACATACTAGTACCCTACCCTAACATACTAGTACCCTACCCTAACATACCGTACCCTAGTACCCTACCCTAACATACTAGTACCGTACCCTAATATGCTATTACCCTACCCTAACATACTAGTACCCTACCCTAACGTACTAGTACTGTACCCTAACATACTAGCACCGTACACTAACATGCTAGTACCCTACCCTAACATACTAGTATCATACCCTAACATACCGTACCCTAACATGCAATTACCCTACCCTAACATACTAGCACCGTACACTAACATGCTAGTACCCTACCCTAACATACGAGTACCGTACCCTAACATACTAGCACTGTACACTAACATGCTAGTACCTACCCTAACATACTAGTACTCTACCCTAACATGCTAGTACCCTACCCTAACATACTAGTACCCTATTCTAACATACTAGGACCCTACCCTAACATACTAGCACCGTACACTAACATGCTAGTACCCTACCCTAACATACGAGTACCGTACCCTAACATACTAGCACTGTACACTAACATGCTAGTACCTACCCTAACATACTAGTACTCTACCCTAACATGCTAGTACCCTACCCTAACATACTAGTACCCTATTCTAACATACTAGGACCCTACCCTAACATACTAGCACCGTACACTAACATGCTAGTACCCTACCCTAACATGCTAGTACCCTACCCTAACATACTAGTACCCTACTCTAACATACTAGTACCGTACCCTAACATATTAGTAGCCTACCCTAACATACTAGTACCCTACCCTAACATACTAGTACCCTGCCCCAACATACTAGTACCGTACCTTAACATACTAGTACCCTACTCTAACATACTAGGACCCTACCCTAACATACTAGCACCGTACACTAACATGCTAGTACCCTACCCAAACATACTAGTACCCTACCCTAACATACTAGCACAGTACACTAACATGCTAGTACCCTACCCTAACATACTAGTATCCTACCCTAACATACCGTACCCTAACATACTAGTACCGTACCCTAACATACTAGCACCGTACACTAACATGCTAGTACCCTACCCTAACATACTAGTACTCTACCCTAACATGCTAGTGTCCTACCCTAATTCGGATTAAGCAGTTCAGAAAATGAATGAGGATAATTACAACAAAAATTATAATAACAACAACAACAACAACAACAACAACAATAATAATAATAATAATAATAATAATGTGAGGAGAATTAAGAAAATGAGATTTCCTTTCAGCTTTTCCCTTTATCAGGAGTCGCCACAGCGAATGAATCGCACGTTTGATTTGGCATAGGTTTTTACGTCGGATGCCCTTCCTGACAACCCTTTTAGCAAGGGACAGAAATACGTTGACGAGAATTAAGAAAATATTAGGACAAAAAAAGTAAAGCTCTTAATAATAATAATAATAATAATAATAATAATAATAATAACAATAACAACAACAACACAAGAGCAGGAATAATAATAAGTGAATAAAGACAGAAAAGTTCAGTTTTAAATAAACAGGAGTACAGGGAGACACAGCGTAAGGCGAAAGTAGCAGAGAGCGAGAGATGGGAAGGACATGCAGCGAGTTAGATTGATAAAGGAATGAGAGGGAAATGTATTGATTGATCACAGAAGTATGCTGGGAAGATGGAAAGAGTACTTTGAAGAAGAGTTGACCATTGAGGAGCAGGATGTAGCAAAGATCAGTAAGGGTGAAGTGAGAAGGGCATTGAAGAGGATGAAGAATGGAAAGGCAGTTGGTCCTGATGATATACCTGTGGAGGTATGGAAGTGTCTAGAAGTAGCAGTAGATTTTCTGACAAGAACATTCAACAAGGTCCTAGAGAGTGAGCAGATGCCGGAGGAATGGCGAAGTGTGCTGGTGCCCATTTTTAAGAACAAGGGAGACGTGCAGAGTTGCGGCAACTACAGAGGGATAAAGTTGATGAGCCATACGATGAAGTTATGGGAAAGAATAGTGGAAGCTAGACTAAGGGCAGAGGTAAGCATTTGTGAACAACAGTTTGGTTTCATGCCAAGAAAGAGCACCACAGATGCAATATTTGCTTTGAGGATGTTAATAAGGAAGGTCAGAGAGAACTGCATTGTGCCGTTGTGGATCTGGAAAAAGCATGACAGGGTGCCAAGAGAAGAACTGTGGTATTGCATGAGGAAGTCTGGAGTGGCAGAGAAGTATGTTAGAGTGGTGCAGGACATGTATGAGAGATGTAAGACAGTGGTGAGGTGTGCTGTCGGCATGACAGACGAATTCAAGGTGGAGGTGGGACTGCATCAAGGGTCAGCTCTGAGCCCCTTCTTGTTTGCTATGGTGATGGACAGGCTGACAGACGAGGTTAGCCAAGAATCTCCATGGGCTATGATGTTTACAGATGACATTGTGATCTGTAGTGAGAGCAGAGAACAAGTGCAGGAAAATCTAGAGAGGTGGAGGTATGCCCTGGAAAGGAGAGGAATGAAGGTTAGCCTCAGAAAATCAGAATACATGTGTGAATGAGAAGGACCCAGGAGGAACGGTGATGTTACAGGGAACAGAGATAACAAAGGTGGAGGATTTTAAGTACTTAGGCTCAACAATCCAAAGCAATGGAGAGTGTGGAAAAGAGGTGAAGAAGTGTGTGCAGGCAGGTTGGAATGGTTGGAGAAAAGTGTCCGGTGTGATGGGCGACAGGAGAGTGTCAGCAAGAATGAAAGGAAAAGTGTATAAGGCGGTGGTGAGGCCAGCGATGTTGTATGGCTTAGAAACAGTGGCGCTGAGGAAAAGACAGGAGGCAGAGCTGGAGGTAGCGGAGATGAAAATGTTGAGGTTCTCTCTGGGAGTAACGAGGATGGATAGGATCAGAAATGAGTCCATCAGAGGGACAGCCCATGTAAGATGTTTTGGAGACAAAGTCAGAGAGGCTAGATTGAGATGGTTTGGACAAGTACAGAGGAGAGATAGTGAGTATATTGGTAGTAGGATGCTGAGGTTGGAACTAACAGGCAGAAGGCCTAGAGGAAGACCAAAGAAGAGATTTATGGATGTGGTGAAGGAAGACATGAAGGTCGTTGGAGTAAGAGAAGATGCAGAGGACAGGGTGAGATGGAGGCGGATGGTTTGCTATATATATATATATATATATATATATATATATATATATATATATATATATATATATATGTTTTTCTTTTTATTTCTTTTTTATATTTCATTTCTGCTTTTTTCTCTCTTTCAGGGTCGCCACATGGAATCATCTGATTCGCACATTTGATTTGGCATAGGTATATATATATATATATATATAGGGGCAGTGGTGGTCTAGTGGTATAGGGTGCTGGATCGCTGATCCAAAGGTTGGAGGTTCAAGTCCTACTCTCCACAAGGTTGTCACTGGCCCCCCAGTGCAACTAACTGGGTTATCAAAGGTGGGCCATGTCTCTCACTGTCTATGGTGACAGGCATGTAAAAGAACTATTGCTGACTTTCGTAAAGAGGAGCTGCAAAGTCGTCAGCGTGTTTCTGTCCCTTGCTAAAAAGGGTTGTGACAGGAAGGACATCCGACGTAAAAACCTCTGCCAAATCAAACGTCCGATTCAGATGATTCGCTGTGGCGACTCCCGAGTAAAAGGGAAAAAGCTGAAAGGAAGACAGACATATATATATATATATATATATATATACATTTATCCTTTTAAAATATAAGTGTCTAAGAAAAAATGCCAGTACACGTTGCCTCACGGGACCAACTCGGCGCCCGAGCCGCCACTTGAAGAGTGAAAAGCTTAGAGTTACACTCACATTTCAGTGACATTTCATTTCAGAGCAACGTCCCCAGTGGGACATTCTCTTCTTATTTTGAATCTGTTATATTACAGTGATGTCATTAACACATCACAGGAAACGTGTCACAGGCACAATACTGCAAGTATATAATGTGATTGTAGAAACTGCTGGGACTTCAGATTTTATCAAAGGTTTTAATATTTGAATCTCTGGTGAGTAAAAATCGTCTTTAAATTTTAGTTTTCATACGTACTCGGTGTGGTGTGCTGGTTCGCACGTCCACCTCACACCACTAAGGTCTTGGGTTCCTTGTGTGGGTTTCTCCTACAGTCCAAAGACACGCAAAATTAAACTAACGGGATTTTCCAAATTCACATTTGGTTTGAGTGTGAGCGTGAACGGATGTGTGTGTGTATGTTTTGGCCCGGTGATGGTCTGATATGTGTGTGATGTCACATTGGCCGTGAGAATAATCCCTCAGCATGTCAGTCACATTGAATTGTACCACAGAATTAAGTATTTTGCACTTTATTGCGGACCTGACTATCGTGATTTCCGACACAGTCAACAGATATACATATCGACAGTGATCTTTCCTTTCACTTTCGATTGAGCTGTAATTCCTAATGCAAATATTTTTGGAAAAGACTCTGCTGTAGCTCTTGGTTTTACCTGTTTAATGATTTGAATCAGTCAGTGGCGGCCTGGTGGTAAAGGTGCTGGATCACTGATCCTACGGTTGGGGGTTCAAGCCCCACTCTCCACGGGTTGTTACTGTCCCCCCCAGTGCACTAACTGGGTCATCAAAGGCCGGCCGTGTCTCTCACCGTCTATGCTGAAAGGTTCATGTAAAAGAACCATTGCTAACTTTCAAAAGAGGAGCCGCACAGCCGTGTTTCCACCCAGCGATGAGCTGTCGAGGGTATACTCTGGTGGAATGCGCACCAGCCTCCCCGTGATCCCAATTAGGATTAAGCATTTACAGAAAATGAATGAATGATTTGAATAACAATGAATTTACTGGTATGTGCAGTTATTACGCAGTATGTGTTTTTTAATTATTATTTATTTATTTTTGTTTGGTTTCAGGATTTTTCAGACCATGCTGCTTAATTGCACATATGAACAAATCATTAAATTGTCAGAGAATCAAAATGAAAACATAATGAACGAGTCTATACAGTGAGATCCATGTCAGACAGGCTTGATTGCACTGTTCTGTGGTACCGTCGTGTGATTTTTTTTAATAGTTCACTGAATTACAATAACATTTCACAAGATAAGCACCAATAGCAACAAATGCCAGCCTTGAACACTCGACTCACCAAAAGCACAAATTCAATTGTTTTGAATAAACTGGCGTCGTGTTGTTTAATGTCCCACTGAAACCCCGTCTGAAGTTTACAGTTCCAGACACACGTGCTGTACATTGCACCAGAACTACATTAGAAGGAAGACAAAAGGCTCTGAGAAGCACATGACCAGACTGTTCATTACCCAGAATTCCATTACAGGGCAGGTTCAACAAAAATGTGTTTATTGTTGGCCTCTTCAGGTTTGTGCTGCTAATATGCACTTAATGAAGTTAAACAGATACAGTTGAAGGTACCAGTTTAGTTCGAACAATATTACCGGGTCCTATGTTTATAGGATTTATTAATATTCTCTCTGTCCGGGGTTATTTCAGTTCTTTCTCATGTTGACTCAGGGAGTTATATAACTTTATATCTTTAACTGTTGCTTCTGGCTTGGATCTTGATTTGGACCTGAATTTCTCTGGAAAGCTTTGTGACACTGTCTATAACAACCAAAGTGCATTAAGTGGAAGGGAAATTTTCACTTATAATCTACAAGTCAGGGTGCCAGCATGGCATTCTGCAACAAGTGAAGATCTGACATAACTTTCTATCTGTTATAAAGTAATATTTTTGTAATGATAATAATAATAATAATAATAATAATAATAATAGTACTGTAATAATCATCCTCTTCTTGTCCTCCTGCTCCTGTTCAGTAGCCTCTGGGTACTGTCTCCATAATGTCATCCAGAGATATGGGGCCGTATTTCTCATATCCACAAGACTTCAGTAACCTTTCTCAGATATGCAGCTCTAATATTCAGAAAATAGCACACAATAGTAAGTGTTCTATCTCGTAGTACTAGTATGTGTCATGTGACTTTTTGAATAACTCTGGACACTGTGAATGCTATAACTGTTATATTATTCATCTCCTGGAGAAATGGCCTTAATACTCAATTATTAAATTATTTGGCTGTTACTATACTCTGGCATGAAAATTAATCAAGTTTGAATTTGCTGTAACATCATAATTATATTATTTTATGTTTTTTTCTTTTTTTTCTTTTAATTGTAAGGCTTTCCATTCATTGTGCATTTTCTTGTGGGTTATTTTTTTAGCTGGCCAAGTCAAATCCATGTTGTTCCAGCTTGGGCGCAGACCAGAACTTCACAACAAACTGTGAGCCGTCCGTCTTTGTTTCTAGCTCGTTTCTCTGACAACCACTTGAACAGTAATAGCTTTCTTTCTTCCTGAAACCTTGATCTGTCCTCCAGGGTATAAGGCCTTGCCCCATACAATTTTATAAAAAGCAAAAACCTTCATTCATAAGAAAAATAGAAGAAGGATGGATGAGATTGTTTTCATTTCTACTCTGCCTGGCTACAAAACAAAGTGGCACACTAATACTTTAACGGAGGGCATTTATCCTTAATCACAGCACGTGATCTCCATGACACTGTTGTTTCAATTGTTCCGGTCGAGGCTCAGCAACATTAATGTAAGAAAATGAAGCAGCGGATGATCTCAATGTTCTGAATCAGCAGATTATCACATCAATGCACTTTTTCTTCCCTGATAGCTCAGATATAAAATGGGGACCTGAATAATGAAAGAGTGGTTCAGGGAGCACGAGGAATTATTTTCTTACTTAGAGAAATGGAGTAGGAGGCATCTTGAAGGAGGGGTTTGTCAGGAATGTTCTAGAAGTGAAAAGAGTGTCAGACAGATTGATGAGTCTCAAGTTAGAAATTGAAGGTGTGATGTTCAATGTTGTTAGTGCTTATGCCCCACAGGCAGGATGTGAGCTAGGAGAGAAGGAGAGATTCTGGAGTAAGTTAGTGAAGTGATGCAGAGTAACCCCAGAGGTGAAAGAGTGGTCACTGGGGCAGACTTCAATGGACATGTTGGTGCAGGCAACAGAGGGGACGAGGAAGTGATGGGCAGGTTTGGTATCCAGGACAGGAACACAGAAGGACAGATGTTGATAGATTTTGCAAAAAGGATGGAAATGGCTGTGGTGAATACTTTCTTCCAGAAGAGAGAGGAGCATAGGTTGATTTATAAAGGTGGAGGTAGGAGCACACAGGTAGACTACATCTTGTGTAGGTGATGTAATTTGAAGGAAGTCAGTGACTGCAAAGTAGTAATGGGTGAGAGTGTTGCCAAACAGCATAGGATGGTGGTGTGCAGGATGATGCTGATGGTAAGAAAGGTGAAGAAGGCAAAGGCAGAGCAGAAGACGAAGTGGTGGAAGCTGAAAAAGGAAGAGGGTCGTGTTGTCTTCAAGGAGGAGTCGAAACAGGTTTTTGGTGGTCAGGAAGTGCTTCCAGATGACAGATGGCTAATGTGATCAGGGAGACAGGTAGGAGAGTACTTGGCGTGTCCTCTGGAAAGAGAGTAGATAAGGAGACTTGATGGTGGAATGAGGAAGTGCAGGAGTGTGTACAAAAGAAGAGGTTAGCTAAGAAGAAATGGGACATAGAGAGGACCGAAGAGAGTAAAGAGGAGTACAGGGAGACACAGTGGAAGGCGAAGGTAGTGGTGTCAAAGGCCAAACAGAGGGCATATGATGACTTGTATGATAGGTTGGACAGTAAGGAGGGAGAAAATAATTTATACAGGTTGGCACAGCAGAGAAATAGAGATGGGAAGGACGTGCAGCAAGTTAGAGTGATTAAGGACAGAGAGGGAAACGTGTTGACTGATGACAGAAGTGTGCTGGGAAGATGGAAAGAGTACTTTGAAGAGCTGATGAATGAGGGAAATGAGAGAGAAAAAAAGAGTATAAGAGGTGACTGTTGCGGACCAGGAAGTAGCAAAGATCAGTAAGTGTGAAGTGAGGAGGGCAAAGAAGAGGATGAAGAGTGGAAATGCAGTTGGTCCTGATGTCATACCGGTGGAGGTATGGAAGTGTCTAGGAGAGGTAGCAGTAGATTTTCTGACAAGAACATTGAATAAGGTCTTACAGAGTGAGAGAATGCCAGAGGAATGGAGGAGAAGTGTGCATGTGCCCATTTTTAAGAACAAGGGAGATGTGCAGAGTTGTAGCAACTACAGTTATAGAATAGTAGTAATAAATAATAGTAGAATAAAGTTGATAAAGTTGATGAGCCATACGATGAAGCTATGTTAAAAAATAGTAGAAGCTAGACTAAGGGCAGAGGTCAGCATTTGTGAACAACAGTTTGGTTTCATGCCAAGAAAGAGCACCACAGATGCAATGTTTGCTTTGAGGATGTTAATAGAGAAGTACAGAGAAGGTCAGAAGAAGCTGCATTGTGTGCCATTGTGGATCTGGAGAAAGCATATGACCGAGAGAGGAACTGTGGTATTACATGAGGAAGTCTGGAGTGAAATCACTGTTAGAGTGGTGCAGGACATGTATGAGAGATGTAAGACAGTGGTGAGGTGTGCTGTTGGTGTGACAGAAGAGTTCAAGGTGGAGGTGGGACTGCATCAAGGGTCAGCTCTGAGCCCCTTCTTGTTTGCTATGGTGATAGACAGGCTGACAGACAAGGTTAGCCAAGAATCTCCATGGGCTATGATGTTTACAGATGACATTGTGATCTGTAGTGAGAGCAGAGAACAAGTGCAGGAAAATCTAGAGAGGTGGAGGTATGCCCTGGAAAAGAGAGGAATGAAGGTTAGCCTCAGTAAAACAGAATACGTGTGTGTGAATGACAAGAACCCAAGAGGAACGGTGAGGTTACAGGGAGCAGAGATAAGGAAGGTGGAGGATTTTAAGTACTTAGGCTCAACAGTCAGAGCAATGGAGAGTGTGGAAAAGAGGTGAAGAAGCGTGTGCAGGCAGCTTGGAATGGTTGGAGAAAAGTATCTGGTGTGATGTGTGATAGGAAGGTATCGGCAAGAATGAAAGGAAAAGTGTACAAGACGGTGAAGAGGCCAAAGATGTTGTATGGTTTAGAAACAGTGGCCCTGGGGAAAAAACAGGAGGAAGAGCTGGAGGTAGTAGAGATGGAAATGTTGAGGTTCTCTTGGGAAGTAACAAAGATGGATAGGATCAGGAATGAGTACATCAGAAGGACAGCACATGTTAGAGGTTTTGGAGACAAAGTCAGAGAGGCTAGATTGAGATGGTTTGGACATGTACAGAGGAGGGATAGTGAGTATATTGGTAGTAGGATGCTGATTTTGAAACTACCAGGCAGAAGGTCTAGAGGAAGACCAAAGAAGATTTATGGATGTGGTGATGGAGGGCATGAAGGTAGTTGGAGTAAGAGTAGAAGATACAGAGGATAGCGTGAGATTGAGGCGGATGGTTTGCTGTGGTGACTCCTGAAGGGAAAAGCCTAAAGGAAAAGAAGAAGAAGATTCAGAAAGCAAGGTGCCAGAGTCTGGAGGAAGACTGGGGAGAAGGAAATGCCAAAATGCCTGAAGTCCAGTGTCAAGTACCCACAGTCAGTGATGGTCTGGGGTGCCATGTCAGCTGCTGGTGTTGGTCCACTGTGTTTTATCAAGGGCGGGGTCAATGCAGCTAGCTATCAGGAGCTTTTGGAGAACTTCATGCTTCCATCTGCTGAAAAGCTTTATGGAGATGAAGATTTCATTTTTCAGCACGACCTTGACTTGTGCTCAATTGGCCTGCCAACTCTCCTGACCTGAAGCCAATAGAGTATCTGTGGGATATTGTGAAGAGAAATTTGAGAGATACCAGACCCAACACTGTGGATGAGCTTAAGGCCGCTCTCGAAGCATCCTGGGCCTCCGTAACACCTCAGCAGTGCCACAGGCTGATTAGCTCCATGCCACGCCACATTGAAGCAGTCATTTCTGCAAAAGGATTCCCGACCAAGTATTGAGTGCATAACTGAACATAATTATTTGAAGGTTGACTTTTATTGTATTAAAAACACTTTTTTTTTAATTGGTCAGATGTAACATGCTAATTTTTTGAGATAGGGATTTTTGGTTTTTCTTTACTTTTTAGCCAAAATTATCAATATTAAAACAATAAAAGGCATGAACTACTTCAGTTGTGTGTAATGAAACTAAAATATATGAAAGTCTATTGTTTGTCAGTACATTACAGAAAATAATGAACTTGATCACAATATGCTAATTTTTTTAGAAGGACCGGTATGTATTGGCCCCCCAAAGTCCTGACCATAAACCTATTGAAAGTTTTTTGGGATGTGCTGGAGAAAATTTTAAAGAGGGTTTCAGTTTCTCCCTCATCAGTTCAAGACGTTGGTGAGAAATGAACCTGACACTAGATGGGAATAAATATTATGTTGGTTAAGTTTATTGAAACAATGGCATGATGATTACATGTTGTAAGATAAATGTGGAACAACAACATATGCATTTGTCTGAGTTTTTTTCTGGCCAGGCAGTGTGTATCCTTTATTTATTACTTATTCAATCCTGAGCTATGAGTGTTTGTCGGATTTTTAGGGTTCTATTAAACTAACGGTGATATAAAATGTGGGTATTAAAACAGTGATCAGAATTTTCAAAGATTTATTAATTTGTTAGAGTATTGTCACAGATCTATGTGATCCTCAGTCAGCAGATGCAGCATTACACAAACCAGCTCGTGAAAGAGACCAACAAGCACCTGAAAGACCTGGGTTCTTTACCTCTGCCTCAGTCTCCTTCAGAAAAGGTCAGTGCATTTTCTCAATGGAAGGTTCCATTCAAGCCAAGAGCTTTTAGGCACTTTCTGGTTCTTCACATAGCAGCAGAAGAGGCTTCAGACGGACCGGCTGATGAACCATTTCTCAGAAGCGCTCAACAACTTCCAGATGGTGCAACGTAAAGCAGCTGAGATCGAGAGAGAGTGCATGGCCAAGGCTCAAGCTGGTTCACACCTCCTGGTATGATGCAGTGACATACACAGTAATTATAGGATTTAAGCCGCTAGTACACCAGAATTATAGGAATTTCCTTATGTCTACACCTTTTATGTAAAATATAGTTATTAACCTATAAATGCAAGGTTTCTTTAATATTTTTTGTTTTTGGCAGGTTGAGAAAAGCAACCAAGATGAACAATGTATGAGTTTTGAGAAGTAGGTTGAACTGAAGTGACTTTTCACAGTGAACATGCCAAAACTGATATTCCATGAAATGTTGATCTGACTGTAAAAACATACAAACTGACAAATGTTGGAAGACTGAATGGGCCAAAAGAAATCTTTGGCTATCCCCAGCTAATGCTGTGCTTCGAGTTTGTAGGAATGAAGCTACGAAGCTATTCCAGAGTCAGACTGAAGAGGAGCTCATCACAGAAGAGGACTTGGAGCTGATTCAGGAGAGGGAAGCTAAAATCAGGCAAATCGAGGTGACAGCTGGGCTTGCAAACAATAACCCGAGTGTCAACCAGTACAGTGCAGTGTTTGGTCTGAGTAACTCACTCTAAGCTCGAGTTTTATTCTCAGCTCTCAAGGTCCTTGTTTTTGTGCAGATCAGTCGAATCAAGTTGATGTGTTTGATGTTGGAAAAGTTGTCACTTCATAAAGTGCCCAATAATAATTGTATTCAATTTTTATTATAGTATAGTATTGCAAACCAAGGAAAAGAGGCACATTTTTAGCTCCTGCCTCAGAAGCGACTGAAATAGGTTCCACCTGTCCGTCACCCTTTAATTTCTGGGCATTACTTGCCATGTACTGAGACTTTCAAACTTGGTGTGCTGACTCAGGACTATAAGTGCCACGATTAATTTGACTAAGCATAATTTACGATGAAAACTTTGCATAATAACACAACATTACCATATAAAGGTAACAATTATCTTTGGACAATTAAACAAACAATTATGGTACAACTGAGGCCACAGCAGCAAAAAGATTTATTAAGATTGCCCATCTGTGAGAAAGGGCCATCATCCTCGGTTCTGCTTTGTCAGCTTCATATCAGAAAAATTTTAGTACGTCATGTATTCGCACAAAACATTTCAATACAGTGGTACCTTGACTTACGAGCTCATCAGCCAAAAGGTTCATTAGATTAAACAAAAATTCCCATCAGAAATAACAAAACTAATGAATCCGTTCCAACCCTCTCCCAAGCTCATATAACCTGACACAAACACGCATATTTAACCGAATATATTAAAGATAAACATGTAAAAACAATACAATAAATATTTAATAATAACACATATACATTAACATTAATAATAATTTATAATAAATAATAATAAAACAAGAATAAACAATATGTAAACTAACCCTTCCGATCATTGACTGCAGCAAAGATGTCAAGTGGGTGCGAAGATGTCATGTGGGTAGGCATGAGGTGGTGTGCAACAGAGGAGGAGGAGGAGGTGACTTTTGTGCCTGTGCATGCTACGAATGCTCGCGAGGGATAGCTAATGGTGAGCACCCACAAGGCCAGTGCTTCGCAAATGGTGTGATGCTGGGGGGACACGTATGGCCCTGGGGAACATGCTATTTTTGCCATACTGTACTAGAATTAAGTGTAATTGCACATCCTCTACAGTAGATGGCAGTGGCGCTCTCACCGTGTTCCCTATGAAAAAGCACCGAGCAAACGATATGAAGTGCAGTAAACACTATTTATAGTCACGTGCGGGGCGCTGGGGGCGGGGTGTGAAATGTTTTTTGTTTTCTTCCTATAGGGGGCATCACAGAAAATAATTGAGAAGCACTGCACAAGGCATTCTTGGAAACTGGAAGAATACACGCGGAAGAATACAAGACTAATCGGCCCAGAAAAGCAGAGCTCATAAATCAAAATTTTGCTGGTTGGTTGGGGCAGATTTTTGGTGGAATCGAAAGTCATATGTAAAATTTGTTATAAAAAACACTCGCAAGTCAAGGTACCACTGTACTCTCAAAAGACAGATTGAGTTTGATTCCAGACTTTATTCATAGTCAATAAAGTGTTGTATCCAGCTATGTGAAGTGTGGTGTTGTAGAGTGGAGCCAGACAACCAGGACACTGCTTTTGCAGCACATGCACAATGGCGCACATGCATTCATCCATTAACATAGATGGACAAAACTCCAAATTACGAATATCGCACTATCAAAATTTGGTTCAAGCTCTGAAAATAACTTTTTAAATTTCAGTCGCACTAAGACTTTCAACACAAAGAATGCTGTAAATACTTCAGGAGAAAACCAAACTCACCGCTAGCTTCAGCTAGTTGCCTCTCAACATGAGATCAGTGTCAGCCGCTAGCTTTAGCCTCTTACCTCAATACACAGTGTCCTTGAACGCCTTGGCTGCTAAGTCAAATGAACCAAGTACATTTTTTCTCTGTCTTATTTATTATTGTAGTCTGTATTAAATTTGTAAAGCTTGCAGAGTTGTAAGTGTTCATTCCTGGGGTCTACTGAACTACAAATAGCAAACAGTGGCACAGGGAAAAGCAATAAAAGCACTATTACACAATAAAAATTCATATACAGTACTATGACCAGACGAGCTGTCCAGACTACGCTACCCTCATGCAGAGTTGGCTGAGATTGGCGCCAGGCTCCCCGTGACCCTAATTAGGATTAAGTGGTTCAATAAAAACTGAATGAAGCTACATATATAAAGCAGTGTTGCTCAGCAATGCCACATTTTAGTTTCTTTTATTCCTCATTAAAGGCTTTAACTTGATCAGATATATTTCAGATCCCAAAGGGACATTTTTTCTTTATCTGTCTTGGTCAATCAATGGAAACATCATCTACATAAAAATATATCTGAGCTCATTTAAATATAAACATGTGAAATGTTACTGAGTGTCTCAATACTGAGACATTACATTCTGTAGAGCAGGAACTAAATCTGACCCTCACTGTTACTGCAGACAGATATCATGGACGTCAACCATATTTTTAAAGAGTTGGCAGTGATGATTCATGAACAAGGTGATATAATAGGTGGGTGTATCTTCCATCATGCATTAATTCTTGCTGCCTTCCTGTATTTTTCTAAATCTGAACTGTTCTATTATTCACTTTATTTTATTCACCCCCAGATTGTATAGAAGCGAATGTGGAAAGAACGGAGGAGCATGTGGACCATGGAAACGAGCAACTGCAGCATGCTACCAACTCCCAGGTACTACAGCATTGCTTGAACATCAGCTTGACCTTTTTTTTTTGCAGTCCGTAGTACAGCATTATTTATTTGTCTGACTCTGTTTGTCCTCTCCAGAGAAAATCACATAAGACGACGTGTGTGCTTGCTTTAGCATTGTCCATTCTGGTGATTATCATCATCATTATTTTTTGGCAAGTTAATGGAAAGTGACGCCACACATTTACATGTGGTACAATTTAAGATATGTGTATCTACAGTGGTGACGGTCTGCTGAGTGCTTTGTATGTGTATAGAAATATTATAAGTGCAAAAAAGTGCATTTATTATTTATAGCATCCTTCATGTCCAGTATTGTTTTTTGTTGTTGTTTTTAAATATTTAATAGAGATTTTACCAAGTATTTTTATGCAAAATAATATTGGTGTGTGTGTGTGTGTGTGTGTGTGTGTGTGTGTGTGTGTGTGTGTGTGTGTGTGTGTGTGTGTGTGTGAGAGAGAGAGAGAGAGAGACACGTTGATACTGTATTTGATTTCAGAAACGAACACAAAGTGATTGATGGACTCACAAGTTGATTAAAATAGCACGAGCCATGTATTATTACTTTATCATTTGTCGGGGATAAGTTTTGATACTTTAAAGTTAAAATATTGATTCAATTGACGACATGTAGAAAATAATGCTTCATGAATATCACTCAGCTCATCCTTTTCATCATCCTTTATAATTAGTTGTTGATGTTTATATTCCTTATAGTAGTATAATTGTGTTTTTGTGATATGAGTTTTCTTTATTTCTCTGTTTCTCCTGCTGCATGAGAAACAGTGTCTGAGCGAAGATAAGGTGTGTGTGTACCTAAACGTTCCCGAGGTTAGACTCTCCCGAGAAAGTGCACGCGCTTCTTGCTTTATCTACCTTTGTTCCTTGTTAATGAACAGATGTCGTTTGTTATGAAAGAAGTTCTGTATGTCTTATGGATTCCCATGACCTTGACCTATAGATACCAGTCTGGAACACTGTGGCTTGAATAAACGATCCAAGGCACTACTCGTGTGTTTGACTCTTATTGAGGTTTCTCCCAGCTGGTGATTACTGGGGCTGGGCTGAAGCGGGGCGGAGACAGTGGATGAAGCAACGCAGAAACCCTCTAACTTATGGGAAATGTTTAAAGATATTTATTGTTCTGGTGAGGTACATGCCATTCACTACAGCAAGGTGAGTAGAAACATGAAAGAAATTTAGAAGCTGATCAGAGTGAGAACGTCCCGACTTCAAATATTAAAGTGTGAAAGATAAAGAGATCTTTATTATCAACCCTGACCAATTTCTGATATTTTTGCATGTTTGTCACTGTCCTCCAGCTCAGATCAAGCAAACCTAAATATTATAGAAAGATAAAACACAATTAAACACAAAATGCAGTTTTCAGTGCCAATTGCATTTATTAAGGAAAAAAACCATCTGAACCTACGAGGGCCCGTGCGAATAAGTAATTTTCCCCCTAAACCTAACAGCTGGTTGAACCTCCTTTTGCAGCAATAACTGCAGTCAAGCGTTTCGATAAGAAGTGATGAGTCTTTCACATGGCTGTGATGGGATTTTGGCCCACTCTTCTCTGCAGAATCGTTTAAGATCAACCAGATTGGATGGTTTTTGGGTATGAGCAGCCTTTTAAAGGTCATACCACAGCGTCTCAATAGGGTTCAGGTCGGGACTTTGACTAGGCCGCTCCAAAACCCTCATTTTGTTATTTTTTTAGCCATTCAGAAGTGGACTTGCTGGTGTACTTTGGATCAGTGTCTTTGCTGCAGAACCCAGGTGTGCTTTCGCGTGAGGTCTCGAACTGATGGACGAACATTCTTCACCAGGATTGGTCTTGGAATCTTGGGAGTGAGCAGAATTCATGGTTCCATCAATCGTGACAAGTCCTGAAGCAGCAAAGCAGGCCGGATCATCACACTTCCACCACCATGTTTCACTGTTGGCACAATGTTCTTTTTATCAAATGCAGTGTTGCTTTTTTGTGCCAGATGTGACAGGATGCATTTCTCCCAAAAAGTTCAACTTTAGTTTCATCAATCTACAGAACATCTTCCGAGAAGTTTTGGGGATGATCAAGATGATTCTCGGCAAAAGTGAGTCCTGCCTTGATATTCTTTTTTTGTGAACAGTTGCTTTCTCCTCGGAACTCTTCCATGGATGCCATTTTTGCCTCGTGTCTTTCTCATGGTAGAGTCATGAACATCGACATTAACTGAGGCAGTTGAGGCTTCTAGTTGTTTAGAAATGGTTTTCGGATCCTTTGTTACTTCGGTTAGTCTGTGTCGTGCTCTTGGAATAATTTCGGTAGGTCGGCCACTCCTGGGCAGGGTCACCACTGTACCATGCCTTCTCCATTTATGGATAATGGTTCTGACAGTGGTCTGCTGGAGTACCAAAGATGTACCAATGATTTTATATTCTTTCCCAGACTGAGACATCTCTATAATCTTTCTTGTTTTCTCTTGAAGCTCACTGGATGGCGGCATGATGATGTGTATTCAGTATAGCCAACCTCACCCTGTCAGCCAAGTTTTATGTTCAGGATGTCCTGATTGGAAATGTCTGGCAGCACTCAGGCCTGGGTGTGGCCATGAAATTGAACTCAGTTTTCCCCAATAATAGGATTAATCACAATTACTCTCAGGTCTGGTCTGTTGGGTTTTTTTCAATCGAGCCTAGTGGCTCATCAGGCCGGTGCCTATCCCTGGTTTCCATAGCGTGAAGCGACCACGAATTCAACTCCCCCTGGATGGGACGGTAGTCCATCGCAGGTTACCTTCCCAGTATATTTTTACTGATACCCATTTATACTGCTGGGTGAACAGAGGCACACTTGTGGTTGAGACCTTGCCCAGGGGTCCTTAGCACAGTGGGGGTCTCAGTGGGATTCAAACTCACAACCTCCCGATCATGAGTGCAGCACCCTAACCACTACACCACCGGCCCCAAAATCACAATTACTTCAATTTGAATTGCTTTTTCACAGAGGTTCATGTAGGTTTGGATAGGATTTTTCTCTTAACAAATAAAATCACAACAGGAAAACTGCATTTTTTTGAATACTTGGGTTATCTTTGTGTCATGTTTACATTTGTTTGATGATCTAAAATAGTGGCCAAGTGGCAAAAAAGTAAAAAAATCAGTCAAAAAATCAATAATGAAAAACTTGCACAGCACTGTATATATATATATGTATATATATATATATATATATATATATATACACACACACACACACACACACACACACACACACACACAGTCTGCCCCCTACCTATGAAATTAATCCATTCCAGAGACTTTTTCGGATTTCATCAGTAGGGGTCACATTTTACGTGTTAAACGCGTAATTTTTTCCAAGGCTCCAGTCTTTGGACTGGATAAACCCCATAAACCCTTTAAAAACGATAAAAGTACACCAATTTTGTATGAAATATGTGTAAAAAGTAAAAGAAAATTATTTATTAAACCATTTAAACATTTTATTAACATATTAAACCATTTTACTAAGATATTAATTAAACCATTATTAAACATTTTTTATTAACACCCCCCCCCCCCCTCTCTCTCTCTCTCTCTCTATCTCTCTCGGAATTACAGTACCTGTTTGAAAGATCAGAGGTCCTCACTTTATTTCTGCTTTCAGGTATCCTTCTGGTTCTGCGTCATCCCTCCTAGCCACTTGGAGGCCAGCGGGGCGGGATGTTGAGAGACAGCCAATGAGAGAGCAACTCGCGCATCATGTGAAATATTGATTGGCGCATTTGAATTTTGAATTTCTTTTCGTAAGAGAGGGTTGTTTTCGTATCCCGGGGACGGAAACTTAGGAAAATGATCTTCGTAACCCGGGGATTTCATACCCAGGGGTCTTTGTAAGTCGGGGGCCTATCTATCTGTCTGTCTATCTATCTATCTATCTATCTATCTATATCTATAGCTATATCTATATATATATCTATATATATCTATATATCTATATATCTATATCTATCTATCTATCTATCTATCTATCTATCTATCTATCTATCTATCTATCTATATATATATATATATATATATATATATATATATATATAGATAGATAGATAGATATAGATATAGTATATGGCACTTGCTGCTCTCTACACTTTTGATTGGATACTGAACTGTTTTTCATTGCTGTGTATTTATTCAGGTGTAATGACAATAAAGTTGAACCTCATCTTATTGCATATTAATTCATTAATTTTCTAAGATGCTTAATTCTAATTAGGGTTGCGGGAAGGCTAGTGCTCATCTCAGCCAGATCTCATTTAATCTGATGTTATCTGACCTTATCTCATTGTATTTGATTATATCTAATCTTATATGGTCTAATCTCATCTGATTTCCATTTTGAAAATAATGATCCAAAGGTTGGCGGTTCAGGCCCCAGAACCATCAAGCTGCCACTGTAGGGCCCTGAGGAAGACCCTTAACTCTCAATTGCCTAATTGTACAAAATGATAAATGTAAGTCACAAGGCCCCCTAGTGCAGCTAACTGGGTTTTCAAAGGCGGGCCATGCATCTCACTGTCTGTGGTGGGAGGTTCATATAAAAGGAACCATTGCTGACTTTCATCAAGAGGAGTTGCATCACCGTCAGCGTGTTTCTGCCCTGCGATTGCCTGGCGAACTGTCGAGGGATGTACTCTTTCTTGCCCAGAGTCGGCTGAGAGGTATGCCAGCCTCCCCTCTGCCATAATAAGGATTAAGCAGTTCAGAAAATGAATGAATGAATGAATGGATAAGTCACTCTGGGTAAGGGTGTCCGCCAAACGCTGTGAATGTCAAAGTAAAATATTAGATCAGGAAATCGTGAATTTTATTCAAACATATTGTTCAGATTAATTGTTTTCAATTTGAACAATCTGCTGGAATAATATTCACGAATTGCATGAATTATTTTATCTTTAGTTATTTAATTATTTCTGCATGAATATTTGTGCTTTAGATTTTGTTTTAAATATAAATATATACAGTATTTGTACTTTATGATTCTGTGAGTCAGATGTTTCTCTACCGGGAATCCACCATGTTAGTTTTCATCAACACTAAATACATTCATTCCTTTTCTGAACCGTTTAATCACAATTATGGTCGTGGGGCGGCGTCCCTCTCAGCCAACCTGGGCGAGGCACAGTGGTGTGCGTAGTAGTTAGTTCGTCTGTCTTGCAGTAAGGAGTTCTGGGTTCAAGTCCCGAGGCAGTGAGGGCCTTTCTGCATAGAGTTTGCTTGTCCTCCCTGTATTCGTGTGGGTTTCCTCAAGGTACTCAGGTTTCCTCCCACAGTCCAGAGACATGCAGGTGAAGCTAATTTACTTCTCCAAATTGCCCCAACAGTCGATGCTAAAACCGATCAGATTTAAAGTGTGTATTTAATAGCATGCATGGCTTGCTCTTCATTCCTGCTCTTGATTTTTTTTCCAGCATCCATGTGTCAGTCATTTTATAATCTTTCTGTCACTCTCAGACTTGTCCGCGAGCCTGTATGGAAAACCTCATCACAAGATGGCAGCATTGGACTAAAATACACGCCATACTTCTCACCCCTCAGACAAGTATGGCCCGTTTGCTTGCTTTTCTCGTGCAATAACCAGTGACCTGTAAGTGCACTAGGAGTTTAAGTAAGTCAGGGCGGCACAGTAGTGAAGTGGTCAGTACGTCCCTCTCACTAAAAGATTCAACGAGGGTGTTTGCTCTAGGAACCTCGCTTTCTTCTCACGCTCAAGGACATCAGGCTAATTGGCTGTTCCCTAGGTGTGTGTGTGTGTGTGTGTGTGTGTGTGTGCGTTTGTGAGTTTGTGTGTGTGTGTTTGTGTGTTTGTGCCTGTGCATGTGTGCTCATGTGTGTGCATGAGTGTGCAGGCTTGTGTGCATGTGTGTGTGTGTGTGTGTGTGTGTGTGCGTGTGTGTGTATGCGCGAGTGTGTGTGTGTGTATATCTGCGTGTGCATGTGTGTGTGTCTGTGTGTGTTTGTGCGAGTGTATGTGTGCATGTTTGTGAGTGTGTGTGTGTGTGTGTGTGTGTGTATGTATGTGTGTGTGTGTTTGTGCATGTTTGTGTGTGCATGTGTGTGTTTGTGCATGTGTGTGTGTACGCGTGCATGTGTTTGTGTGTGCATGTGTGTGTTTGTGTCTGTGTGTGTGTTTGTGTGTGCATGTGTGTGTGTTTGTGTGTGTGTGTGTGTGTGTGTGTGTGCGTGCGCGTGTGTGTGTCTTGGCGTGTGTGTGTGTGTGTGTGTGTTTGTGTGTGCCTGTGTGTGCATGTGTGTGTTTGTGTATTTGTGTGTGCATGTGTGTGTTTGTGGGTGTGTTTGTGTGTGTGTGTGTGTGTGTTTGTGTATGTGTTTGTGCGTGCGCATGTGTGCATGTTTGCGCATGTAAGAATGGTTGTGTCTGGACCTGCGATGGACTGGTTAGCTGTTGAGATATCCTGCCTTCACCGAGACACAGCTGAGGCTTCAGATAGACTTGTAGGATGAAACGGTTCAGCAAATGGATGGATGGTTGGATTGATGAAAATTAAAAAAACAACAACAACTATAATTCTTTAATTTGTTAAATACATTTTTTTTGTAATTCTGTGGCACAGACCAGAAATTGTTTGTGCCACAAACATATTTTAGGGCAGTATAAAAAAAGAGAAGCAGGAGGAACAGAGTGGTACAATCATCAAAATGAAAGTCGATATTTAACAATGGCACATCGAAGGTGAGGAGGATGTCGCGAGGTGTTCCCCAGGACCAAGTGTGGATGGGACTCTTCAAGTCAGCGTCATCCACCGAGTCTGAGGCGCACAGTTGTTTTTGTATACACTACACAGTAACATAAGCACAAAAGTAATCAAAAGATTTGAATGGTTTATTGATTAGGTGTTTCAATAATGACGGACGCAGGTGAGCTCTGAGTGCTCACGTGAACAGGTGGATAGAAGCTTAGGGTCACGTGGAGGCTGAAACCTATCTCAGACGACTCTCAGACTGGGGTGAGGGTGAGGCATATCCTGAACAGCTTACAAGACCGTCACAAGGAAACACACACAAACCCATTCACATACACATTCACAACTGGGGCAATTGGGGACTAATGTGCGTGTCTTTGGACTTTGGGAGGAAACCAGAATACAGTGGTACCTCACCTTATGAAATTAATCCGTTCCAGAGCCTTTTTCTTAACCTGGATTTTTCATAAGTTGAACCGCATTTTACTTTTAAAACGTGTGATTCGTTTCCAAGGCCCCCAATACTACCCCCTAAACCCTTTAAAAATGATAAAAGCCTCCTTCTGCTTCAATATCGTACCGATGGTAGACGGGTTTGGCAAATTCCTTTACGATATCACTCAACCACATGCCACGAGCCCACTTCTTTTATCACTTGCACTGGAAATCACATGTGTGTGTGTGTGTGTGTGTGTGTGTGTGTGTGTGTGTGTGTGTGTGTGTGTGTGTTGACCATGTCTTCTTTGCAGAATTATAGTCTTACAAATGTTTATGGAAGGTTAAAAGCCTGACTCAAAAAATAAAGCAATGAGCACACTCATGAAATGCTTTTTAATGTTTGAATAGCGCGTTTGGCACATTTCGTAAGGAGAACTTGTTTCGTATACAGAGACAAAAAATTTTGGAAAATGTTTTTCATAAGCTGGATTTTTCGTTTGCTGGGACTATCGTAAGGTGAGGTACCACTGTACCGAGGTTCTAGTTGAAAGTGTGACGATGATAACAATGACATCACCTTCTTCGAGTGACTGTGACATACTGTGCAGGTCCATCATTCTGAACCATCTCAGGCGCTCATCGAATCACATGGCATCTCCACTGTCCGAACAGGTGACTGGACTTTTTGGTGGCGGTATTGTAATCAGCAATGTGCACAGATTTTTACCAAACTTGGTGGGAGCACAACCCTACATGAGTTCCAGAGATAATTCGGATTTCAAATGTCTAAGGTGAAGGTCGAGGCCAAAGCAGGGTCACAAAACTGAGACACTGAAGCCATATTTATTACTTTCCTATCACTTGATGCTCCACTTCACCACACTTCAGATGCCTCTCTCTACAGCAAATGTTTTCTACTATTATCTTTTCTAAAATTGATAATATAGCTGTATTATATATATATATATATATATATATATATATATATATATATATATATATATATATATATATATATATATATATATATATATATATATATATATATATATATATAAAATAGAACCATTGCTGACTTTCGACAAGAGTAGGCTGCAAAGTCGTCGGCGTGTTTCTGCCCTGCGATGGCCTGGCGAGCTGTCCAAGGTGTACTCTGCCCTCGCCCGCAGTTGGCTGGGATGGGCACCAGCCTCCCCGTGACCCTAATTAGGATTAGGCGGTTACAGAAAATGAATATATATGGAAGTCATATTAATGAATCGCACTTTTGATTCGGAATAGGTTTTTACATCAGATGTGCTTCCTGACCCAACCCTTCACTAAGGGGCAGAAACACACTGACTGCTTTGCAGCTCTTGTGAAAAGTCAGCGATGGTTCTTTTACATGAACTTCTCACCATAGACAGTGAAAGACATGGCTGGTCTTTGATAACCCAGTTAGATAGCATGGGGGACAGTGACAACCTTGTGAGAGTGGGACTTGAACCCCCAACCCTAGGATCAGAGAAGCAGCGCCCTATACCACCAGGCCACCACTGCCCGATCTGTATAATATATATACAGGGATCCCTTACTTTCCGCGGTAAATGAGGACTGAGACCCCCAACTGTTAGAGGAAACCGGAGAACCCAGAGGAAATCTACACAAGCAAGTGAAGATCATGCAAACTTCACACAGAAATGCCCCCAAGAGCCTGGGATTCGAACCTATGCCCTTCTCGTTGTGAGGTGGATGTGCTATCCACGAAGCCACCTCGCTCAAGTATTTCTATTTTATATGACCAGTTCCATTTTTGTGCGCTTTCCCCATTATAATGGATCTGAACCAGATAAAACAGATTTTATTCATGAAGAATATATTGAGATGTGTTTTAAAGAGACCACCAAAATCAAATTTGATTTTAAGGTTTTGCTTCCATAGAGCGCTTATAGGTAGCAGGCAAGGCACCTTCGGAAAGAAAAACAACAATCTGGATCCTGGGAAGGGTGACCCGGTCTCTTTAGAGCCTCAGGAAATGTGCTCTTGTTAGTGCTATGAGCAGAGAACACTAATAGTAACCGGGGTTTACCGAGAGCACACTAACACCTTATATAAATACGTGCTGGAATCATCGACTTGGAATATGGCGCTATACTTTCCCGGTGGCCAGACAATAAAGTATTCACGCTGTACAGAATGTCTGAATGGACCGTGTAGAAGAACAGATTTTTTCCGTCAGTTGTGGAAAAACTGGTAATGACACAGAAATGTAGCTGAATATCCTGTTTCCACACCATTCACTTCCTTCTTAAAACATATCGTGACGTGTATATTTCACTGAAATGCTAATCCACACCTTACAATCTTCTTCTTTTTAGTAGAATTTAAATTGGACACACTTGATTTTTCCGAGGTGGTGAAGTGACTTATGGGAGCGTGTGGATTATAGTGAACTGCATTGTACTGGATGAGAGTTTGGTTTACAGGGTGAGAGTGGAATTCTTGCTGACCACCGGCTGGTGAGTGTGGGTGGCAGGTGTTTTTTTGTGAGCACCGGTGGGGTGCAGCATGATGCAGCCTCTGGGTGTGTGTGTGTGTGTGTGTGTATGTGTGGGTGTGTGTGTGTGTGTGTGTGTGTGTGTGTGTGTGTGTGGGTGTGTGTGTGTGTGAGTGAGAGAGAGAGAGAATCCCCAGTGGTCTGCACTTTCCAGGAACCTTATAACCGTATGCCTGAGCCTCAGGCCACAAGATCCACAGCACATAAAGGCTCTTAGTTTAGATGACTGGCTGGTGCATGGTGGTTGTGTTTGATTTGGTGCGTACGTGTGTTTATAAGTAATGGTTGGGGTTAGGAGTGGGTAATTAGGTCATACACTGGAGACGCTTTGAATTTCAGCTACCAGAAAGAACAGAAGTAGTTGAATATGTGTGCTAAATATAGAAAATGTCCTCCGACACCCTGTTATCAGTATTATTTATTCAATTTATTCAAATAAAATATTCCTTAATTCATTATGATACAATCCATGCACACTTCTGAAAAACAAAGCAAAACAAAACAAAACAAAACAAACAAAAAGGGTTTGGATTGATGATTGTTTGGAAGAAGAGCGGTGAACACACTGGACTTCTTTGCCGCACTGACCTTCACCTTGGAAACATTACTGTAATGCATAGTACTGTACACTATAAATGCTCTCTACACCGCCCTCTGTAGGAAGACGAGGGGAAGAGTTAAGGAAAATGCCGCAAAACAAGGCCAATTATGCAAAAAAATACCCTAAACAAACAAAAACAAAAAATAACTCAACAAAACTACTTACATTTTGGTGTGAGGGACACATCTGTGTGTGCGTGCGCGTCTGTATATGTGTGTATTTATATTTTATTTACATCTTATGCATTATTTTTGAATGTTTAATTGTTATTATAAGCATATATAGCATTGAATATGTATATTATATGTATATTATATTGTATATGTGATATTATATACACATATATATGTACGTATATGTCAGTCAGGGGGTTCGATCCTACTTCACAGAATTTGGCAGTCGTGGGAGGATCTCGGTCCCAATTAACCTCAGAAAGTGAGGGATCCCTGTAGTTGTTTATTTCAGTATAAGCTGCTCAGTTTTGGCTCATGAGGGAGTTGCTATTTCAGCTTGCCCTATTTGGACATGTGTGTGTGTGTGTGTGTGCGCGCGTGTGTGTATATGTGTGTGTGTGTGTGTGTGTGTGTGTGTGTCTGTGTGTGTGCAGTGCAAAGCTGTGCCTAAAAACCCGCCTCTTCGCGATTAGTTCATTCCATGTCAGGTCGAAGCATAATTGCCTGTTTGAAGTTTTTATTAATTAAACCTATTTTATTTATTTATAATTATTTTATTTTTGGAGGAGTGTAACAGACGAGGTCAGCCTTCCGACTCGCGATGATAAGGAAAATCCCATTTTAGATCAGAGGAGAGATTATGTGGAAAATCCAAGTTGAACTAGTTTTCAAGGAAAAATGAATAAAGCCATAGAAGCAGTAAAGTCCTGCAGAGCTGATACACGTCCACTGTAATACGTCCCAAAGAATCAGATCTGAGCACAAAAGGAACACGTCTGAGACTCTGTCCTCTGTCTCTTGTGAAAAGCTGCTTGAGCAGTAAGTACACCGAGACCACCATTTATATTTAATAATAATATTATACTCTATAATACATGAGTGAATGGCAGGAGGCGTGTAGTCTGTAGGAAATACTCAGATCTCTGAAATTTAGTTTTTTGAAAACAGAAGTGTAGGCGCACAGGACTCCCGCTGGCCGGCTCTGTTTACAAGGGGCAGATTCGTGCATGACAAAACCCATACTGCCGCCAAAGCTGTTCTCTCGCATTCGAGCCTCTCTGAATTTGCATCTGCCCTCGCGTGGAGTTGGTCAGATGGGCTCCGGCCTCCCTGCAACCCTAAGTAGGATGAAGCGGTTCCAGAAAATAAATGAATTACTGTCACAAGTACCCGAGGGAGACCTGACTGTACAGTCGGATGTCTGTAATATTCCCTCTAGTGCTTAAAGCAACGGGGAGGAGACCCATACAGATATTCGACATTAATATATCTTGTGTGTGAGTCATCATCAGGATCGGGGAGTAATGGATTACTTGTCACAGCATTATGTCGTCTGCATACCTGTAACAGAATAGTTAAGTTATTGGTATGCAGACTACATAATGCTGTGACAACATGGGCGTCTGTTTCAGTCGTGATGATGAGTAAATGACACTCTACGTTATGTAACTGCGAACAGCGAAGGTAGTTCTTTGTAAGACTCACTTTTCTGAAATTCAAACATTTTCTTAAGTTCAAAGTTTTGGCTTCAGAAGTGTTTATGGTATCGGCCATGCTCATCTCAACGGCTTCTGCTGCTTTCACTGTGTGGAAAATATTCTCATCATCCAGACTGGTACCTTCCGAGTCGTAGGACGACTCCTGGTGACCTGCCATGAAGGATAACGCCTTGATTATCATCTTCATGGAGGTTTTCTTGGCAAAAATAGTGCAATGGCTTGCCATCTGCACAATTTGAACCTACAAACAATTTAGAACAGCCAGTTAGCCTACTGTGCATGTTTTTGGACTGTGGAGGGAAACCAGAGTACCCAGAGGAAACCCACATGAGCACAGGGAGAACTTGCAATCTCAACACATAAACATCCAGGCCTGGAATCAAACCCTGGCCTTCTTGCTGTGAGGCGGACGTTCTAACCACTACGCCACCATGATGCCCATCAGCCAGACACTCCATGGATCATTTAAAGAAGCATCTAAAGCAGTGCTTCTCAATTGTTTTGTGTGGCGCCCCCTCAAGGAAGAAAATTGTTATTAGTACACCTCCGCAAAACATTGTATCTTTATTCACATTAAAGTCACAATGAAGCCAGCACAGGCGTCATCATATTTCCTTGTCTTGGTTTTCGGGTGATTTTCTCTCTCTCTCTCTCTCTCTCTCTCTCTCTCTCTCTCTCCACCTTTCTCTTTGTTCTTGTTAGAAATTTTTCCATATTGTTTCTTGAGTGGGGCAGTGGTGGCCTGGTGGTAAGGTGATGGATAACTGATTACAAGGTTAGGGGTTCATGCCCCACTCTCAACAGGTTGTCACTGTCCCCCCCCCCCCCAGTACAGCTAACTGGGTTATCAAAGGCCGGTTATGTCCCTCACTGTCTATGGTGTGAGGTTCATGTAAAGGAACTATTGATGATTTTTGACAAGAGGAGCTGCATAGCCAGCAGCGTGTTTCTGCCCTGTGATGGCCTGACGAGCTGTCCAGGGTGTTTTCTGCCCTCACTCTGAGTCAGCTGGGATGGGCACCAGCCTCCCCGCAACCCTAATTAGGATTAAGCGGTTAAAGAAAATGATTGAATGAATGTTTCTTGAGTGGTTGTTTACTGCACCTCATATTATTTGCTCAGTGCGAAAAACTCCTCCACCATAGCACAACAATGAGAGCTATAATGACCACTGCCAACTACTGCACTGGATAGTCAATAACACTTAATTCTAGTACAGTTTGGCAAAAAAGCATATTCCACAGGGTCATATGTGTCCCCCTGGCATCACTATTTGAGAAGCACTGATCTAAAGGTAAGAAGAGTAACTGCAAACATTATCTAAAATACACCTGCCTGGCGTATATTGCCATGATGATTGTATTTACAATAGGAGAGATAATTCCACTTACCCGGCACTGAAGTTAGTTGCAACATAATGTGAGGTTGTTTGGAACAATAAGCAATATCTTGTACTTAAAGTGTAAAATCCATGTTGTGGGTCTGAGGAGGAATAGGGGCTGACTGCAGAGGCTGGCAATTATGCTAATTTTAATAGTGGTCGCCCTGACCCAGGAGGAAGCACACTCGCCAGCCTCTGAACAATAGACATCTTGTTGAAAAACTGGGTCCCAAAAAACTTATCACTCAGTTTGTATATACAGTATTGAACATAATAAAGCTAATGCTACATCCTGGTGATGTGGTGATGTGTATTCTGAAGAGTTAGTATTTTTGCGGCGCCATGGTGGCACATTTGCTTCACAGCAAGAGGATACTGGATTTGAGCTCTGGGCTCAGCAAGGGTATTTTGCGTGGTTTTGCATGTTTTCCTCACGCTTATGTGGGTTTCCCCCAGGTCCTCTAGTTTCCTCCAACAGTCCAACTCATGCACTTTAGGCTAATTGGCTGTTCCAAATTACCCCTAGGTGTGAGTGTGAATGATTGTGTTTGTGTAGGTCCTATGATGTTCCGATGAGCCGTTTAGAGCTCCTTCACCCAATTTTGGTTGAGGCAGGCTTCAGCCCCCTGCGACCCTTATAGGAGTAAGCAGTTTAGCAAATCAGTGAGTTAGTGAGTGATATCCTCTCTTATGCACATAGTCTAAAATGAATCCACATGAATTAATATATAATATAGCACTTATAAGGGGTCTTCATAAAGAAAGTCGGTTTATTCATTATTTTTGATATCTGGGTATCATCCTCTAGGTAGAGTCACCAAGAATTAATTTGATCCTTTCTTGCATGTTCCGCAATAGAGGCAACTCCAGTACAGTGGAACTTGACTTGCGAGTGTCTTTTATAATTAATTTACCATAATACGAGCTTCGATTCCACTAAAAATCTGCCCCATCCAATGAACAAAATTTTGATTTACGAGCTCTACTGTGGAAATGGCTTTTCCAGGCCGGTTAGCCTCATAGTCTTCCGCGTGTATTCATCTGCGCTCCGAGAATGTCTTGTGCAGTGCTTCTCAATTATTTTCTGTGATGCCCCCTATAGGAAGAAAAAAACAATTTCACTCCTCCAGCACCTCACGTTTGACTATACAGTAAATAGTGTTTACTGCATTTCATATTGTTTGCTCGGTGCTTTTCCTGAAATCATTGCGAACACAGTGAGAGCGCTACTGCCACCTACTGCAGAGGATGCACAATTACACTTAATTCTAGTACAGTATGGCAAAAAAGCATGTTTCCCAGGGTCATATGTGTCCCCCTGGCATCACACCATTAAGCCCAAGAGGGGCGTGCCCCACTATTTGAGAAGCACTGACCTTGTGGGAGCTCACCACGAGCTTTTCCTTGCTGGCATTCATAGCATGCACATGCATAAAATTCTTCTCCTCCTCCTCCTCCTCTGTTACGCACCACCTCATGCCTGCCCATGTGACATCTTTGTGCCCACGTGACATCTTTGCCCTAGTCGATGAGTGGAAGGGTTAGTCGATTGATTGTGTAATCTTGTTTTATTATTATTTATTATTTTTTGGCTTTTTCCCGTTCTCGAGAGTTGCCTCAGTGAATCATCTGATTCGCACATTTTGATTTGTCATGGGTTTTTAGGTCGGATGCCCTTCCTGTCACAACCCTTTAGCAAGGGACAGAAACATGCTGTCGGCTTTGCAGCCTACTCTTTACGAAAGTCGGCAATGGTTCTTTTACATGCCTCTCACCATAGACAGTAAGAGACATGGCCCACTTTTGATTACCCAGTTAGCTGCACTGGAGGGACAGTGGCACTCATTTCGCTCATAGTTTCCGCACTGTTCCCGAGATGGCGCTCACAATTCCCGCGAAGGTACTCACTTTGGCGTACCATGGCGGTACCATGAATGCGTACTAGTGTCAGGCTGGCTTTAGGCTCAACAATCCAGCGCAATGGAAAGTGTGGAAAAGAGGTGAAGAAGCGTGTGCAGGCAGGTTGGAATGGTTGGAGAAAAGTGTCCGGTGTGATGTGTGATAGGAAGGGATCGGAAAGAATGAAAGGAAAAGTGTACAAGACGGTGATGAAGCCAGCGATGTTGTACAATTTAGAAACAGTGGCCCTGGGGAAAAGACGGGAGGCAGAGCTGGAGGTAGTAGAGATGAAAATGTTGAGGTTCTCTTTGGGAGTAACGAGGATGGATAGAATCAGGAATGACTACATCAGAGGGACAGCACATGTAAGAGGTTCTGGAGACAAAGTCAGTGAGGCTAGATTGAGATGGTTTGGACATGTACAGAGGAGGGATAGTGAATATATTGGTAGTAGAATGCTGAGGTTGGAATTACCAGGCAGAAGGCCTAGAGGAAGACCGAAGAGGAGATTTATGGATGTGGTGAAGGTAGTTGGTGTAAGACAAGGATAGGATGAGATGGAGGCAGATAATTTGCTGTGGCGACCCCTGAAGGGAAGAGCCGAAAGGAAAAGAAGAAGACATTTGACCTTGGGGCAGTGGTGACTGATGACCAACCAGTAAAGTGCTGATTTACTGATTTGAAGATTCGTTCAAGCTCCTCTTTCAACGGGTTGTCACTGCTGTCCCCCCCGGTGCAGTTAACTGGGTTATCAAAGGCCAGCCATTGTGTCACTCTGTGGTGAGATGATCATGTAAAAGAAATATTGCTGACTTTTGTCAAGAGCAGCGCCATAGCCTTCTGCATGTTTATGGTCTGGTGGCTGTCCAGGGTGTACTCTGCCATCACCTAGAGTTGGCTGAGATGGGCACCAGGCTCCCCGCAACCCTGATCGGGATTAAATATTTGAATGAATGAATAAATGAATGAGTATCTACTGATTGCTTAATAATCATCAATATAATCTCAAAGTGCCAGGGCAGCCTTGGCTTTTAATGGTTAGAGAAGCAGGTTTGATTCCTGAACCAGCGGGAAAAATGTTGGATGCTGGAGGAATGAGCTGCACCTTCCCTTCCTCCACCTTCATGGCCCCTAAGCCCTCTCCTCCCAGGTGCTTCTCCCTGGCACTCTCAAGGTGTTGCAATGTGTACCAGGTCTGCGTGTGCCAAACTTTAAAAAGTTAAATGCAGAAGACAAATTTCCATTTTGAGATTAATACAGCATATCAAACTTGAAATGTTAAATATGAAAGTGTTAATGAAACCATGTGCAAGAATCTAATTTCAGGAATATTCATGTTCATATATTGTGAGATCTGGACGGACTTGTAGTTCAGGGTATTAGGTGGTATCTCAGAAGGTGATCCCTTCATCGGGGTATTAAGAAGGCGTCTGCATAGTATTTTACCTCTTCTCAAATACAGTATATATAAAGAGCTTTGATTCAAAGAAAAATCTATCAGTAGCATGACAGGGATGAGTGTTTTCCCCACAGCTTACCTGAGCAGGAACCTGCATAGCCAGCAGCTTTTGGCCTGTAACAGCCATTTTGATTGATTTGATTTTAACTCGCCCCCTCTTTGCAAGACTATTTGACATGATGTGCACTAAAAAAAAAAAAAAAAAAAAAAAAAAAAAAAAAAAAAAAAATTTAAAAATCACAGAACTTGGTCTTGGACTGTGAGGTAGTATTTATATTACATACCGTCTAACTTACACTTTTCTTTCTTTACTTAAATATTTCAGAGTTTTTATTTAAAACCTCCCATGAGTTATTGCTCTAGGGCTGATATCCCATACCAGTCCAAGAGCAGACACAGAAAACCTACACAAAAAAAAAGGAGTGACGTGTATTTGGTAATGAAATGCAACTTTTTATTGGCAGTGTTTTTTTCTGTATTCTGTTATTCTACTTTAATTAGATTATTCAGTAACAATCATCGATTCATCATAAACATCATAAACATCTGCTCCTGCGATATTAAGAACCTCGAAAGGTACCATCCATCCATCCATTTTCTGAACTGCTTAATCCTAATTAGGGTCTCAGGGAGGCTGGTGCCCACCTCAACCAACTCTGGCCGAGGGCAGAGTACACTCTGGACAGCTTGCCAGGCCATCGCAGGGCAGAAACACACTGATGGCTATGCAGCTACTCTTGTCTCAAGTCAGCAATGGTTCTTTTACGTGAACCTCTCACCATAGACAGTGAGAGACATGACCGGCCTTTGATAACCCAGTTAGTGCACTGGGGGGACAGTGACAGCCTGTTGAGTGGGGCTTGAACCCCCCAACCTTGGGATGAGTGATCCAGCACCTTACCACCAGGCCACCACTGCCCATCTGACTGGCGGGTCACAGCCTCAGGGCACCCCCCGGGTGAAGGGGGGACTCGCTCTTTTGTTCAGGCGCGGGGGCCCTCGAAAGGCACATGCTTCCAGATCGAAGGTGACAACACGGCAGCTACAACGCAGGTGGTGATGATGTGTGATTTTGAGAACCACTGTGAAATTTCAAACATTTAGAAAATTCTGCACTTTATGGAGGTCAGTGGCGGTAATGGTGTCCAGATGATGTCACTGCAGTCTCCAGTGTTTAGTCATGCATTTTGGAGCTGCACCGAACTACAGGTATGTGAGGCCAGCTTAACCAGAGTGTAATACAAATGAAGGAATACGGACTGAACATCTTCAGAATTCCTCCCTCCCGTGACAGCTCGGCCAATTAGCTCCTCTGGACTTCTGACTGTGGTACCAACCTGGATTCCAATCTATGATCTCCTGGCTAATAGCTGTCTATCTTGTCAGTGTACCACTTGGAAGCCTGAATTGCTTAATAAGTTTAACCAAGGACTTGTTCATATCGGCAACAGAGTTTAGAATGAGAGTAATTTCTATTAATCCCACTTTACAACCACATTATAACTAATTAGGAAGCTATATGAGGAAAAAATGGTCCAGTTCCCCTTGACCCAACCCCTTGACCCAACCCTCTTTTTGAAGTTGTGCTTCTCATTTTTATACTGTTTAGGTGTTTAAATATTCATTCATGTTCAACAAAACCGAAGGCCAATTCAGCACCAACATTATACGTTGATGGGTCATGTGATGATATACCACATTCTATCATTATCATTATTGGGAACGAATCTGTAAATCAGGTTCATTGGTGCCAGTGCAGTGCTCTCACAAAAATCCCCCTTACGTTCTCAAATAAAGCAGCCATTATCAGGAGCCCGGCTCTTGGCCTAGCGTGTGGTGAGAGAGAGTTGAATACAGTAGTTTCAGTATGTTCATTGAGCTTAATGTGACCCTGTTTTTTTTTTTTCTTTTTTTTTTTTTTTTTTGTTCCAAAGATCCAGCAGCCCTCCACAAATGGATTTTTGATCCATTTAGTAAAATAGAAGAGAGAGAAAGAAGGCCCTGCCTTTCAGGTTGACAGCAGGGGAATTCTAGCATGTGCTGCCAAAGGCGACCACAGGATGAACAGAGGGAAAGTCAGCCTCCCCGGATCCTCGCGCCAGAGTGGCGCTAAAATATATCTGTCTCTTGATTTCCACAGACAAGCAGGAGGAAAAGAACGAGTAAAAGAGCACACTGAAGCTTATTTTACGGTTCTACGTGTTGAAAGTGCACTGCACGCATTTTTTGAAACCGCTTCCTGATAGTGAACATGTCAAGAAAATACTCAGAGGCACAAAGAAACATTCCTATCACAATTATACATTATTATTCCTTCTTTCAAAACTTTTAGTGTGACGGTCCTATTTCTAGCTAGTTTTTGTTCTATAAGTGAATTGCATGTGTTATTATCAGTTTGTTATTAATTTCTTTATCCTCTGTGTAATCCACTGTGAGCGACATGTAAAAATGGTGCGGTGTAGATAAATATGAATGATAAGTAAAAAGATAATATAAATGAGACGACAGAATGGCGGTATAGTGGTTAGCACTTCTGCATCACATCAAGAAGGTCCTGGGTTCAAGTCATTTGCCCGGCAAGTGCATTTTCGTGTGGGGTTTGCGTGTTCTTCCCATGCTTGTGTGGATTCCTCTGTATATTCCAGTTTCCTCCTACAGCCCAAAGGTATATACAGATCAGCTCAGCTGGCTACTCCAAACTGCCCACAGTATATACAGGTCCTTCTCAAAAAATTAGCATATTGTGATAAAGTTCATTATTTTCTGTAATCTACTGATAAAAATTAAACTTTCATATATTTTAGATTCATTGCACACCAACTGAAATATTTCAGGTCTTTCATTGTTTTAATTCTGATGATTTTGGCATATGGCTCATGAAAACCCAAAATTCCTATCTCAAAAAATTAGCATATGATGTTCAGGTAGTCTAAACGAGCTATTAACCTAATCATCTGAATCAACCAATTAACTCTAAACACCTGCAAAAGATTCCTGAGGCTTTTAAAAACTCCCAGCCTGGTTCATTACTCAAAACCGCAATCATGGGTGAGACTGCCGACCTGACTGCTGTCCAGAAGCCCATCATTGACACCCTCAACAAGAGGGTAAGACACAGAAAGAAATCTCTGAGCAAATGGGCTGTTCCCAGAGTGCTCTATCAAGCCACCTCAGTGGGACGTCTGTGGGAAGGAAAACGTGTGGCAGAAAACGTTGCACAACCAGAAGAGGTGACCGGACCCTGAGGAAGATTGTGGAGTAGGGCCGATTCCAGACCTTGGGGAACCTGTGGAAGTAGTGGACTGGGTCTGGAGTAGAAACATCCAGAGCCACCGTGCACAGGCGTGTGCAGGAAATGGGCTACAGGTGTCGCATTCCCCAGGTCAAGCCACTTTTGAAGCAGAAACAGTGGCAGAAGCGGCTGACGTGGGCTACAGAGAAGCAGCACTGGACTGTTGCTCAGTGGTCCAAAGTACTTTTTTCGGATGAAAGCAAATTTTGCATGTCATTCGGAAATCGCGGTGCCAGAGTCTGGAGGAAGACTGGGGACAAGGAAATGCCAAAATGCCTGAAGTCCAGTGTCAAGTCCCCACAGTCAGTGATGGTCTGGGGTGCCGTGGTCAGCTGCTGGTGTTGGTCCACTGTGTTTTATCAAGGGCGGGGTCAATGCAGCTAGCTATCAGGAGATTTTGGAGCACTTCATGCTTCCATCTGCTGAAAAGCTTTATGGAGATGAAGATTTCATTTTTCAGCACGACCTGGCACCTGCTCACAGTGCCAAAACCACTGCTAAATGGTTTACTGACCATGGTATTACTGTGCTCAATTGGCCTGCCAACTCTCCTGACCTGAAGCCCATAGAGAATCTGTGGGATATTGTGAAGAGAAAGTTGAGAGACACCAGACCCAACACTGTGGATGAGCTTAAGGCCGCTATCGAAGCATCCTGGGCCTCCGTAACACCTCAGCAGTGCCACAGGCTGATTGCCTCCATGCCACACCCGCATTGAAGCAGTCATTTCTGCAAAAGGATTCCCGACCAAGTATTGAGTGCAGAACTGAACATCATTATTTGAAGGTTTACTTTTTTTGTATTAAAACACTTTTTTTTTATTGGTCGGATGAAATATGCTAATTTTTTGAGATAGGAATTTTGGGTTTTTCTTTATTTTTTTGCCAAAATTATCAATATTAAAACAATAAAAGGCTTGAACTTCTTCAGTTGTGTGTAATGAATCTAAAATATATGAAAGTCTAATGTTTATCAGTACATTACAGAAAATAATGAACTTGATCACAATATGCTAATTTTTTGAAAAGGACCTGTACACTGCATGCATATATATACAGTAGGCCCTTGTTTTTTGTGAAGGTTTGGTTCTGGCCCTTCCCGCAGATCATGAAAATCCATGAATTATGGTTTTAAAACCCTATGTATGATATTACATACGCTAAAATCTGCTTTTTTAAACACATTCTATAGCCAGTCTTACTCATTATTATTATTATATATTTTAATTATAGTTGTATTAGTAACATTCATTCATTTATTAATTTTCTGAACCGCTGAATCGTAATTAGTGTCACAGGGAGGCTGGCGTCCATCTCAACAGACTCTGGGTGAGGGAAGAGTACACCCTGGATAGCTTGCCAGGCCATGGCCATTACAGTATGATGATGATGATAATAATAATAATAATAATAATAATAATAATAATTTATGGATGTGGTGAAGGAGGACATGAAGGTAGTTGGAGTAAGAGTAGAAGATATAGAGGATAGGGTGAGATAGGGGCGGATGGTTTGCTGTGGCGACCCCTGAAGGAAAAAGCCAAAAGGAAAAGAAGAAGGATAAAAGATGTGGAGCAGGTGGTGGGACCATTGTCAAAGTTGAAAAATAGAAAAAATAATCCATTAAAATCTTTTAATTTATGAAAACTGTGAATGTGTTCAAAAACCTGCCAGTACTGATTGCAGCTTACTTGAGTCTTGTCTAATGCCATCCTTATAGTTGAGGATCGATAACTCTTTTCTTGTAGAGTACACTTAGTTAATTTTTTATACAGGGTAGGTTGCCAGTCCCTTTTTTTTTTTTAGATTCGATTGACCTTTATTGTCATTAGACATGTATAAACACAGAGTAACAGCATACAGTTTAGAATCCAATCAGAAGTGCAGAGAGCAGAAAGTGCAACATATGTGGTGTGTGCAGATGATGGCAGCGTAAAAGGTGGGAATAGTCATGTGCAGATTATATATAAATAATTTTTTCCCGAACTTCCTGTAGCACCTGGTATTTCATCCATGTAGTCCGTCCAAGTACTAATCAGGCCTGACCCTGCATATCTTTTGATTTTCAGATGGGATCAGGAGTTTGCAGGAAGACTATCGGACATGTTCCTGTGTAGTTTATAATAAAATCCTCCATCAGTTCAAAAAGTGCCCATTATAGATCACATATGCTCTTCTCGTGCAGCGTGTGGCGCTCACCTGCCTCTGTCATCATTAAACAAATACAGTATGTAAAAATGTACACTACCAATTTAGATTTCATTAGTTTTTTTTTTATGTTCATCATTTTCTGTAACCGCTTAATCCTTAGTTGGGTCGCGGGGAGGCTGGTGCCCATCCCAGCTAACTTCGGGCGAGGGCAGAGTACACCCTGGACAGCTCGCCAGGCCATCGCAGGGTGGAAACACACCGATGGCTTTGCAGCCTACTCTTTACGAAAGTCAGCAATGGTTCTTTTACATGCCTCACACCATAGACAGTGGGAGACATGGCCGGCCTTTGACTTGGCCGGCCTTTGACATGGCCGGCCTTTGACATGGCCGGCCTTTGATAACCCAGTTAGCTGCACTGGGGGGGGGGGGGAGGGGGAGGACAGTGACAACCTTGTGGAGAGTGGGACTTGAACCCCCTAGCGCCCTATACCACTAGACCACCACTGCCCTCTAGACTACCGCTGCCCCCTAGACCACCACTGCCCCTTAGTTTTTTTATGTTCATGTGTAAAATATACGATATACTGCAGTATGCTGCACAGGCTCTGTCTCAGGGACGAGTCAGTCACATCCAGTGAGATTCTCAGAGGTGAATAATTTTTAAAAAGTGGCTGAAGTTGAGTTACTGTTTGTGTTTAGGACTTTTTTTGATTTGCTTTAGAAAGAAGAGCAATCGGAGGATTTAATGCACAAGGCAGTTCATGTAGTAGATTTAGTGAATATTTGAATTCACATTAAGACTCAGCTCTGTAAATGAAGTTAGCAGTTGAGCTTTAACATCTCACTCAGGTCCGGTACCGAGCGCTTTTAATGATTATTTTTTCCTTTTCTCTCTCTTTCACCCACACACTCACACACATGAAAGAGACGCCTGGACTCAAAGGGCTGAATGGCAATAATGTAGTGGTTATAAGTTAATTAGAGTGGCGTGGGCGGCGTACTGCTCATATCCAAAGAATGTTGGATTAGAAATCCTAAAATATTGGCTGGAGAAAACGGCCCACACCTCAGCACATGCAGTTAATCCTATCAGCATGCGTGAAAGTGTGAGTTTGCCCAGGGAATTGGGGCAAATTATTCAATTTGTCTGTTTTGAGAATGATGTTTGGATAGCTAATTTGTGGAGGACATTTCCTGCGGAGAAGAGAGAGACATAACCTCGTTTTAGATTCTAATTTGAGGAGCAGAAACAGGCGAGCTAAAATAAACGAGACAATCATGAGAAAAATTCTTCCAAATGGAGCCCGCAGTTCCCTCAAAGTTGTATAAATAAAGCCCAGTTGAACACACAAAAAACACTGTGTGAAATGGTGTATGTTTAAAGCTTTGCACCCAGTTAAACTCCCATCTCCTTGAGCAGCACTTTGTACCGGAGCCAAAGTGATATTAATGGCGACGAGTTCAACACTGCAACCCGTTTGTATTGAAAGTAAAGAATAGTGCCCTTCTACTCGCAGCATGCTGATCTCTTACCAGTACATCCGGAGTTATCTAAGCTAGCTTCTGTTTTTAAGTGCTTCATCCTGGCCAGAGTGGAAAGCGATTCAGGGCAGGTCCCAGGAACACCGGGGAAAGCAGTGGAAAACACGCGTCCATCACCGGGAATCACATACTCACCAATGTAGAGCATCCCGTCAACAGGCTGGTACGCTTGTAGGGAAGAAACAGGAGTGCCCAGAGTAGCCCACACTGACAGAGACCACATATTACTTAGCGCTATAACAGACAGCAGCCCAGGTTGTACGAGCTCGTAAGCACCATCCAACTGTTTCATTGGAGAAATTTTATAAATAAACTTGTGATGAAAAGAAGAACTGTGTGGGGGGATCTGTGAGCAGAAATGGAGTACGGTATGAATCGGATGTATGTTTAGCTCACCTGTGACAATCATTCACTCATTTCCTGTAATCACTTAATCCTAATTAGGGTCGTGGGGAGGCTGGCGCCTATCTAGCCGATTCCGGGCGAGGGCAGAGTACACCCTTGATGGCTCACCAGTCCATCGTAGAGCGGAAACATGTTGACGGCTATGCAGCTACTCTTGTCGAAAGTCAGCAACGGTTCTTTTACATGAACCTCTCACCACAGACAGTGAGAGACATGGCCGGCCTTTGATAACCCAATTAGCGGCACTGGGAGGACAGTGACAACCCATTGAGAGTGGGGCTTGAACCCCCAACCTTAGGATCAGTGATCCAGCACCTTTACCACCAGGCCACCGCTGCCCGTGTAACAATCATTTGCTGTGATGTAGAATGATAGTTACAGCTTTATCACTACATCCAGTATACAACTCATGAACAGACAATAAACAAACCCCCAGAGACCACCTTCCATCTTGCATCCAGATATGGAAGCCAGAACGAATCCAGGTGGAAGATGAAAAAGAATGAAGAGAAATCAGTGTGTCTGGTGCTCGCTGACAAATGTGAAAAGCTGTATTTTTGGAAAAGGGCAGCAGGGTGGATCATGGGGTCCTGCTATTCCATGTAGAATGTATTGTTACCTATAATTTGGCACAAAAGCAAGGAAAGGAATGTATTTAAAATCAGTACTGGATCCTGATGGTTACTGGACTTTTGAATACACAATTAGCAAGAGCGGAGAAAAGACGAGAAGGAGGGGCATTCAGTTAGTCGCAATCAATTCGGCCGTATGCAGTCAGTCTTTAACAATTGAGTAAAAGTATACATACTGGGGGTCCACATTGAAAATGTGTGAATTTTAAATTTAAAACTATGTAAATAAAATATTTTACTCACTCACTCACTCACTCACTCACTGACTCACTCACTCACTCACTCACTCACTCACTCACTCACTCACTCACTCACTCACTCACTCACTCACTCACTCACTCACTCACTCACTCACTTTCACTCACTCACTGACTCACTCACTCACTCACCACCACCACTCACCACTCACCACTCACTCACCACCACCACCACTCACTTTCACCACCACTCACCACCACCACCACCACCACCACCACCACTCACTTTCACTCACTCACCACCGCCACTCACCACTCACCACCACCACCACTGACTCACTCACTCTCACGCACTCACTCACTTTCACTCACTCACTGACTTGCTCACTTACTCACTCACTCACTCACTCACTGACTCACTCACTGACTCACTCACTCTCACCTCTCACCACCACTCACCACCGCCACCACTCACCACTCACTCACTTTCACTCACTGACTCACCACTCACCACTCACTGACTGACTCACTCACCAATCACTCACCACCTCACCACCACCACTCACTCACCACCACCGCCACTCACTCACTGACTCACTGACTCACTGACTCACTCACTGACTCACTCACTCTCACTCTCTCACTCACCACCACCACCGCCACCACCACCACCACCACTTTCACCACTGACTCACCACCACCACCACTCACCGACTGACTCCACCCACCACCACCACTCACCTCACCACACCACCACCACTCACCACTCACTCTCACGCACTCACCACTTTCACCACCACCGACTTGCTCACTCACCACCACCACCACCACCACCACTGACTCACTCACTGACTCACTCACTCTCACTCTCTCACCACTCACCACCACTCACCACCGCCACCACTCACCACTCACCACTTTCACTCACTGACTCACTCACCACCACTCACCGACTGACTCCACTCACCAATCACCACTCACCTCACTCACTCACTCACTCACTCACCGCTTTCACTCACCACTGACTCACTGACTCACTGACTCACTCACCACTCACCTCATTCACTCACCACCACTCACCACCACCACCACTCACCACTCACCTCATTCACTCACTCACTTTCACTCACTCACTGACTCACTCACTCACTCTCACTCACTCCCTCCCTCACTCACTGACTCACTCACTCACTCACTCACTCACTGACTCACTCACTCACCCACTCTCATTCAATCACTCACTCACTCACTGACTCATTCACTCACTCACATTCACTCACTCACTCACTCACTCACTCACTCACTCACTCACTCACTCACTCTCATTCACTCACTCACTCACTCACTCACTCACTCACTCACTCACTCACTCACTCTCATTCACTCACTTTCACTGACTCACTGACTCACTCACTCACTCACTCACTCTCATTCACTCACTCACTCACTCACTCACCCACTCTCATTCAATCACTCACTCACTCACTGACTCATTCACTCACTCACATTCACTCACTCACTCACTCACTCACTCACTCACTCACTCACTCAACTCAGTCACTCATTCACTCTCATTCACTCACTTTCACTGACTCACTGACTCACTCACTCACTCACTCACTCACTCTCATTCACTCACTCACTCACTCACTTACTTACTCTCATTCGGTCACTCACTCACTCACTCACTCACTCAGTCTCATTCACACATTTTCACTCACTCACTGACTCACTCACTCACGCTCACTCACTCACTCACTCACTCACTCACTCACTCACTCACTCACTCAGTCTCATTCACACACTTTCACTCACTCACTGACTCACTCACTCACGCTCACTCACTCACTCACTCACTCACTCACTCACTCACTCACTCACTCACTCACTCACTCTCACTCATTTGCTGAACTGCTTAATCCTTTTAGGCTCACAGATAACACTAGGTGAAGGCAGGGTACACCCTGGTACACCCTGAACAGCTTACCAGACCATTTCAGGGCAAATAGGCACAGCCATACACACCTGTACTCAGACCTAGAGTCAAGTCACACACATGACTTAGTTTTCGTTAATTCTTCAGTGTTGCTTACAGCCTGTAAACGTCATGCCATTGTTTAAAAAAAAAAATCTTAAACAACATAACATCTATATTCTAACATTTACTAATTCTGGAGTTGCTCAAGTGGAGAAGCGGCAAGCTGGTGTGGGCATCCTTCGGTGGTAGCTCCCCTTTTTAAAACTGGGGACCGGAGGGTGTGTTCTAATTATTGTGGAATCACACTCTTGATCCAACCCTGGGAAAGTCTATGGAGGGATACTCGAGAGGAGGATTTCACTGAACCTTTCATTGAACCTCCGATTCAGTAAGAACAATGTGGTTTTCGTCTTGGCACTCTCAAACAACTCTATACACTCTACAGCAGGGGTGTCAAACTCATTTTCACTGAGGGCCGCTACACTAAATTTAAAGGTGATCGAGGGCCGAATAAATCATTGAACATCTGTTCTAATAATCAACCGTGAAATCCATCGCAAAATGATATGTTTAGAAATTTGACCTCTTTTCCTCTTTACTCGCATTTTCTGACGAAACTTCACAGAAATAAGAAAGCGTGCAATCTTTTTTGAGTCATGAATGACAAACTTTTTATTTGAAAAAGGCTGCTGCTGCCACCTAGTGGAATGGATGACGGATAGAAAGGATGATGAATTAGGTTTTATGGTAATAGTTGCTGCAAAAGATGTACGATAATCTTTGAAACCTCATACGGGCCACAAAAAATGAGTTGGTAGGCCGGATTTGGCCCGAGGACCTTAAATTTGACACCTGTGCTCTACAGGATCCCAGAGGGGGCTATAGGAGTGTCAAATCTAGCAGCACGTGTTTTGTGAATTTTGAAGTTTTTCAGCCGTGTCCCTCATGCTATCCTATGGGTTGTCCTCTGGGAGTATGGTATACTGGCCCATTACTAAGGGCCATAAGGTGTCTGTACCACTAAAGCCAGAGCTTGGCCCTCATTAGTAACAACAGGTCGAATTAATGTGTGAAGGCTGTCCTTTGCCACCAATTCTGGTCATAATTTTATAGCCACGGAGTTGAGTGGTTCTGATTTGATGGCCATAGGATCTCATCACTGCTTTTCGCAGATGATGTCCTTTTAGCTTCATCAAGTCAGGACCTCCAGCTGTCATTGTAGCAATTCACAGCTGAGTGAGAAGTGGCCGGGATGAGAGTCAGCATCTCCAAGTCTGAGGCCATGGTTCTCAGTCAAAAAGGGTGGAAGCAGAGACATACATTTTCCAGGTCTGGAATGAGGTCCTGTCCCAAGTAGAAGAGTAGTATTTTGGGGTCTTGTTCATGAGCGAGACATTGGCAGGTGAAACGGTGCAGCCTCTGCCTTAAAGTAGAGCTTGTACCAGTCTGTCGTGGTGAAGATGAAGCTGAACCGCAATGAAAAGCTCACAATTTAAAAGTCAATCTACATTACAACCCTCACCTATGGTCATGAGCTTTGGGTATTGACCAAAATAACAAGATTGCGGATACAAGTGACTAAAATAAGCTTCCTTCGCTGGGTGACAGGGTTCTCCCTCAGAGATAGGGTGAGAAGCTCAGCCATCTGGAAGGAGTTCGAAGTAGTCCTCCGTACTGAGAGGAGCCAGTTGAGGTGGCTCGGGCATCTGCATCTGGTTAGAATGCCTCCCGTACACCTCCCTGATGCAATGTTTTGGGAATGTCCAACCGGGAGGAAATCCAGTTGACTCTGTTGAGACCATGTCTCTCAACTGGTCTTGGAACACCCAGGATTCCTCATGCTTCCTGGACCACTCTTGCATTATTCAAATTCTTATTTTATATCAGTGCCATCAGGGAAGAAAGAGAACATTGATGTGATGACCTGAGCATTCAGTACACTCAGCACATCAGGTGCTTCATTTTATTGTCACTTTAATGTTTCTGAGCCTCGACCCGACCAACTGGAGCAATGATGCCATGGAAATTATTGCTGTGATCAAAATGAAACTCTCTCCGTGAAAATATTACATCACACTCATCAGAGTGCATCACGAGGGTTTGTACAAGCCAGGGAGTTCATGCCAGTTCAATTGTCAAAGAAAGAAAGGGGACAAAACAAATGCTAAGAAATACACACACACACACACACACACACACACACACACACACACACACACACACACACACACACACACACACACACACACAAACAGGAAGAACATGCAGACACTACACAGAAAGACCCCTGTGGGCCATATTCGAACCCAGACCCTTCTTGCTGAGAGGTGATTATTTTTTATCACTAAACAACTTGTGGTTCTGCTCCTCCCAGGAACATCATTCACTCATTTATTTATTTTTTGCTGCACCGCTGAAGCCTAACTTGGCTGACTTTGGCCAATGGTAGGGTACACCCTGAACAGATTGCCAATCCATCATGGGATGACACACACAACCATTCATACTCACTCCAATTGCAATTAGGAACAGTCAGTTAGTCAAATTTACATGTTTGGAACTGCAGGAGCAAACCAGACCACCCAGCAAAAACCTGCGCAAGAACAGGGAGAACATGAAACTCCACACAGAAACAGCCTCCCCAAAGCAGTGGCTCAAGCTCATGACCTTCTTGCTATGAGGCAGATGTGCTAACTACTACACCACTGTGCTGACAAAAATAATATCATTCATTCATTCATTTTCTGAACCTCTTAGTCCTTGTTAAGGTTGCAAGGAGGCTGGTTCCCATATCAGCCCACTCTGGGCGAGGACAGAGTACACCCTGGACAGCTCACCAGACCATCGCAGGGCAGAAACATGCTCACGGCTATGCAGCTCCTCTTGGTGAAAGTCAGAAGTGGTTCTTTTACATGAACCTCACACCACAGGCAGTGAGAGACATGGCCGGCTTCAGATAACACAATGAGTTATACCTGGGGACAGAATGACAACCTGTTGATAATGGGGATTGAACCCCTGTCATTGGGGTCAGAAATCCAGCACATTACCACTGGGCTACCACTGCTCACTGCAATACTGAATACTGTGTCAGATGAAATTTGTATATTATACAAACTGTGTATATTGTATAAAAAAGTTGAAGAAATCAAAATCGGGGGATTTTCACTCGTTTTCACTGTAATATTGATTATTACCTTCATCAAAAGGGCAGGTTACGGGAGTGGTGGTGTGCGAAGGAGACCACTATAACCCGAAAATGTACATATTTCTACGAACATTTAACCAAATGAGGATCTCTGGCCAACTAAGAACTGATTCAATTTTATCCAGGACAGTTTTGATTATTTTTTTAACAACAGGGCATGGAGGCTAAACATCACCCTGAATGCTCCGAAAAAAAAAAGAATTATAGCGCCGTCCACAAGGACACAGTATCATATTTCATTATAACCCATGTAGGAAGAATGTGTGCTACCTTGGTGAAGGTTTGCACTCTGCATTCATTTCTGGTTTTTGATGTCAACATTACAATTTTAGAATAAAGTTCTTCTGTCCAAACATAAAGTAAAAACAGTGAGCTTTATGAGAACACAAAACCAGAATTGTAATGCTAAGGAATATTAATGTGTTCGCTGACAGTCCCTTACAGTCCTGGACAAATGTTAAAGAAAAATCTTGGAAAGACTCAGAAGTGAACAAAAACCTCAGAAGACGTTTTCACACGCCAAACCGATTCCACATCTTTAACAAGTGTTGACAGTGTTTTACACTTTTAACAAATGGCAGGACATTTTGACGTATTTATTACAAGTTGACGATACTTGGAAATGGACCATGTTTATGTATATGTATTGAATGTCAATTCATTCTTTCTTTTCTGTGTCTTTTTTCTTTCTTTCGATCCTAATGTATTACTTAATTAATTTATTAGGATTTGTACTTAAAAACATGCCATCCAGTATTTTTATTTGAACCAAAAAAATGTTTACCTTGGATTAGCCGAAGAAAGGAGAAGACGTTAGAGTCGGGGAAACAGTGAATTCAGATGACTTAAACGTTTAATGGAAGAGACAGATAGAATAAGAGCGATATTGTTGCTGGCCGTCAGTCCGATTTTTACCCACCATGCTGTGGTTTGGTCTGAAGGCATGCACCTGGTATTGCTAATGTGTAGTAACATGTAACATGCACTCCTCAGAGGCCTATCAGTGACTCGTGCCCTTGGCTGGCCCATAGATTGTGGCTCCTTCATAAAACATCCTGGAGGTTACCCTTCATCAATCAATCTCTCACTCCTTCTCTCTCACTCTCTCTTGCTCACTCTCTCTCAGAGGTAACGATGCTCTGCACTTGCTGGCTAATCCGGCCCTGATGTGTCATTCTCCGTGTTTCAGCAAACAGCGAAACAGTATTTGTATTAAACCTGTAAAACAATTTCAAGTGTATCAAGAAGCAACAAATCATGTTCACTACAATTAAGAATTGATTACTGTACAAGCGGGAGCGCACGGGGTGGGGGTGGAGCCGTAGCCTAACTAGAGAATCGGCCTTGGGACCGAAAGGTTGTTGGTTTGATTCCCGAGCCAGCAGAGGAAAAAAAGAGTGTTGCGATGGTGGAGTGAGCTGCACCTTCCTGTCCTCCACCTTCATGAATGTAGTGCCCATAAGCAAAGCACCTAGTCCGCAACTGCATCCCGGGCGCCCAAGCGTGTGGCAGACCACTGGTCCATGCGTGGGTCTGCTTACTGTTTACGACTGTGTGTGTTTATTTCAGATGGGTTAAATGCACAGGCAATAATTTCCCTTGCAGGGTTAATACAGTGTATCTAAAGCAAAAAAAAAAAAAAAAAAAAAAAGAAATCAATAAATAAAGTAAAAAAATGCCATTTCCATTCACTTCAAACGGATCCTAAAGCATCTGGATCCAGTTTTGTTATTCTTAGTCTTTTAAATGGGTCCAATATCTACGTTTGGCATACATTTATTGTATTATTATTATTATTATTATTATTATTATTATTATTATTATTATTATATTTATTATTATTATAATTATTATTTTATTTTTTATCACTTTTGTTGTTATTATTGTATTGTTTGCTGGGTCTGTGTGAGGTCCTTTAAGATATAGAATTTTTTTGTGTGTTTAATTGTTATGTGTTTATTTTATAGCAGTTTGTGTGTGGTTGATTTGAGCCTTCTTTACTGTTTGTAACTTGACTCCTTGAACAACTGCACAAGAATTCCTGTGTGTATGAAACACAAATGGCTATTAAAAATCCTGAATCCAGGGGCAGTGGTGGTCTAGTGGTATAGGGCGCTGGATCGCTGATCCAAAGGTTGGGGGTTCGAGTCCCACTCTCCACAGGGTTGTCACCCCCCCCCCCCCTCCCCAGTGCAGCTAACTGGGTTATCAAAGGCCGGCCATGTCTCTCATTGTCTATGGTGTGAGGCATGTAAAAGAACCATTGCTGACTTTCGACAAGAGTAGGCTGCAAAGCCGTCAGCGTGTTTCCGCCCTGCGATGGCCTGGCGAGCTGTCCAGGGTGTACTCTGCCCTCGCCCGAAGTTAGCTGGGATGGGCACCAGCCTCCCCGCGACCCAAACTAGGATTAAGCGGGTACAGAAAATGAACTGATGAATGAATGAAATCCTGAATCCTGAATTTGGAATTATGACGTACTGGTTAGCGACTTCGCCTCACAGTTAGCTGGTCCTGGGTTTTGTGCGGAGTTTGCATGCTCACCCTGTGCTTGCACGGTTTCCCTCCAGATAATCCAGTTTTCATTTACAGTCCACAGACATGCACATTAGGATAATGCAGCAGAGAGTATGAGAGCTCGCCACTGGTGTTTGCGTCCATGACCCTGTCCCTCAGCCGTAATAATAGGAGAACGTGATGACGTCAACAGCCTTTTTTTAAAATTTATTTATTTATTTTTTTTAGTGCTGGCTGAAAAATCAAGATCCAAACTGTGACAAACTCCAAATATTACATGAAGGTGTGGTGTTGTGGTTGGGAGTCTTTCCTGACAGGAAGGCGGTCCTGAGTTCCAGCTCTATGGTCAGAAAAAGTGTTTCTTTATGGAGTTCGCATGTTCTCTCTGTGCTTGTATGGGTTTCCTCTGGGTGCTTTGGTTTCGTCCCACAGTCCAAAGGCATGCCCGTTAGATTAACCGGTTATGCATGACTGCACCTCGATGTAAATGGATGTTTGCGCTTGATTTTATTATTCTGCCCAGTCATGCAACACAGGCTACGTTCACAGGTATGCTTCAGCCCCAAGTTAATTCAGAGGTTCAGGAAAAAAAACCTGGTGGAGTATCCTGTAAAAACAAACAAACAAACAAACAAACAAACAAACAAACAAACAAACAAAAAACCCAGGAAAACTCTATGGCAGTGGAGTCACCAAGAATTGGATTGAACTTGAATGGATGGACTGAATGAATGCACAGCCTTCACTGACTGTTCAAGGGTCAAACTGATGGCTATGTTGAGAAATGTTTTGAGATTTGTGCATCTAGAAGTGAAACCTTATCAATTCCATTCACAAATTTAAGGCATATGGTCGAGAACCCATTCCACTCATACAGAATATATTTACGATCAAATCATAACCAGTCAGTCACACATCAGACGCACTCACAAGTGTAGATATTCTTTTGTTACATTTTTTGGTCCTTTTTTTCCCCTCCTTTTTTAAATCTTGTATTAGGTGAGTAGACTAGATGGGGCTCACCCCGAACAGCTCACTGGACTATTCTGGGCCTATTTATATCTTAGAACAGGTGTCACCAACACGGTGCCCGCGGGCACCCGGTCGCCCGCAAGGACCACATGAGTCGCCCGCGGGCCTGTTCCAAAAATAGCACATCTCATAGAGAGCTGCGTCTAAAAATTAATTTTGTTCTGTTGCTATTATTTTTTTAATCACACTTGTATGTATATAGATTTAAAAAATACTATCTTAAAAATACTTTAAGGTTAACGCGCACAATATTTACCTATGGGCAGTAAAGTAGAGCTTGTGGGATGTGGAGAGTAAGCTAGCGGGCGCTGTATGCACTGTCGTACCCCAAAAACATGGCAGATAAAAGAAAGAAAACGTATCTCTTTCACAGTGAATGGGAAGAGGAGTTCTTTTTTACGACTGTAAAAGAAACCTGCGTGTGTCTGATTTATGGGACGACCGTGGCGACAGCAAAACGGCACAATGTGGAGAGACATTTCAATACGTGTCACAAAAGCTACCATGATAAATATCCACCTGCAAGCGCCCTACGGGCAGAAAAAGCCCGTGAGCTAAAGACCGCTCTGGGTAAGCAACAGTCTTTTTTTACGAGGCCGGCCAAAAACTCACAAAAAGCAACCGAAGCCTCGTTTAGAGCTACACATTTTCTGATCAAGAAAAAAAAGGCATTTACAGATGGAGAAGTTGTCAAAGAAGCGATGTTATTAATTGCTAACACTGTATTTAAAGACGAGAAAAATGGAAGCGACCTAATCTCCACTCTTTCCGACGTCCAACTGGGGGCATCTACGATGGCAAGACGAGTATCAGCTATGTCCAGTAACTTGGTCGATCAGTTGGAGCAGGATCTGGCGAAGTGCAAGTGGTTTAGCCTCCAGTGCGATGAGTCCGTGGACAGCAGCAGTACAGCGCAGTTATTGGTTTTTATCCGGATGGTGTTTAATGATTTCTCCACAAAAGAAGAACTCCTGACACTACTGCCCTTAAAGACAACTACGAGAGGAGTTGACATTTATAACACGGTGAAGGAGTTTTTCGTGCAGAAAAAGGTGCCATTGGAAAAGCTGGTAGCGGTGACAACAGACGGGCTCCTGCCATGGTCGGCCGTCAGACAGGTTTCCTCGCTCTCTGTAACCGTGACTCAGACTTCCCCAAATTTCTGCATTACCATTGCATCATTCACCAGCAGGCGTTGTGTGCGAAAGTGATCGGCTTTGGGCACGTGATGACTCCGTTGTGAAAATCATAAACAACATCCGCCTCCAAAGCAAAGCAGCACAGGATTTTCAAGGTACTATTAGAGGAGATGTCAGCAGAATATGGGGACCTACTGCTACACACAGAAATCAGATGGCTCAGCAGAGGACGAGTTTTGCATCGTTTTTGTCTCTTTTGCGTGAAATCAAAGAGTTCATGCAGTCCAAAGGCGAAGATGTCTCACTGCTAGAGGACACAGAGTGGACACTTGACCTTGCATTTTTGGTGGACATTACTGGGAAACTAAACCTCCTGAACTGCCAGCTGCAAGGCAAAGGTAAGACTGTTGTCGATATGATAAGTGCTTTAAATGCATTTAAAGCCAAAATGAATGCATTCTCTGCAGATTTACAGAGAAAAAAAGTTCTGCACTTTCCTCTGTGCAGTCAGTGCTGAAAGACAATGCTTCTGCATCTGAGACATTTGAAAAAGTGGCAGAAAAGTACATTGAAGTAATAAACAGACTTGGGCAAGAGTTTGAGAATAGGTTTTGTGACCTTCATCAGCTTGAACCATGTGTGTTCTTCATTTCCAACCCTTTCATGAATGGGGACACAACATGCTTTGCTGAGCAGTTAAGTGCAACGTTCAACTTGGATGCTGGACAGGTGGAGATTGAAATTATAACATTGCAAAATGATCTCCATCTCAAAGCCTACCAGGCTGCACCAAACTTTTGGCGCCTTGTTGACACAGAGAAGTACAGTGGAGTATGCACAGCAGCCATGAAGGTTGCCAGCCTGTTTGGCTCAACCTATCTCTGTGAATCAGCATTTTCTGACATGAACTTCATCAAAAACAAACACAGAACACGCCTCACTGATGCACATCTGAGAGACTCACTCACAGTTGCAGTGTCAAGTTACACACCAGATTACAACACACTGGTGAACAGCATGCAATGCCAGTCTTCCCACTAACCAAGGACGGATACCAGATGTAGTCAGTGGCAACATGGTAGTGCCATGGCAAAGTTGAATTAAAATATTGAAGAATTGTGTTCAATTTAAAAGTGTGTTCATGACATTTAAAAGTTATAATTTTGTTAAACATAACACAGACTTGGCCATTAGTTCAAAATGTGAAATAAAAATGTATTACATATTTAAAAATATGTAAGTTGATTTTGTTTAACATTACATAATTGTTAACTTTTTGAAACATGTTGCAACATAGTTCATGATTTGTTAACAGGGCATGTCAGTGGCTTGTGCAAATGGGATATTTTTGCTAAAATGTAGTGATGTAAGTGATCATCTGAAAATGTAACAAATACTGTGATTAATAGAGATAAAGTGTTGAATATTGATATCTGTTTCCCACCTTGTTGTCATTTTTGATAATCATTGTTAGAAATCATTAACATGATCAGTGTCTTTACATAGGTGAGTATTACTAATCATTATAAATAATGTATAACTAAAGGCAAACTGAGCAAATTTGTTATTTCAGAAGAGCGTATCAAACTGGTAGCCCTTCGTATGATTCAGTAACCGTGAAGTAGCTCTCAGTTTCAAAAATGTTGGTGACCCCTGTCTTAGAACAATAATATATTTTTGTATCCCACAGAAAAGGTGTGTTTTACATTAACATTTATGACATTTAGCAAACACTGTTATACATATTTATATAATTGAGAAATTAAATGTTGAGGGCCTTGCTCAATGTAGAGCTGGTGGTCAAGTGGTTTGGGTGCTGAGCTCATGATCAGGACGTGGTGGGTTTAAATCCCCATTAGACCTGCACCTTGCTAAGACCAATGGGCAAGGACCTAACAACAAGTGAGCCTCTGTCCACCCAGCAGTTCCAGTAAAATATATATGCAAGGTAACCTGCAATTGATTAGCATCGCGGCCAGCAGGAGTCGAACTAGTTGCTTCATGCTACAGAAACCTAGATGAGCCACTAAGCTTGAGTGTGAAAACCCAACAGACATTATCGTTCAACAGCCCAACAGTGGCAGCCTGGTGCTACCAGGGTTGGAATCCCTCACCTTTTCTAGTGAACTGGTTTTGTTAGTTGGAAAAATACACTAGATTTATTTTATCTTTTGAAATTGTTTGCATTCAGTGGTCACCAGGTGGTAAGGTGCTGGATTACTGATCCCAGGATTGAGGGCTCAAGCCCTACAATCAACGGGTTGTCATTGTTCCCCCCCCAGTGCAGTTAACTGGGTTATCAAAGGCCAGCCATGTCTCTCATGCTCTGTTGTTAGAGATTCATGTAAAAGAACCATTGCTGACTTTTGTAAAGAGGCGCTGTATCACTGTTATTGTGTTTTTGCTCTCCGATGGCCTGGCGAGCTGTCTGGGGTATACTCTTCCCTCACCTAGAGTCGGCTGAGATGGGTGCAGGCCTCCCTGCAACCGTAGTTAGCAGTAAGTGGTTCAGGAAATGAATGAATAAATGAAATTGTTTGCCTTCTTCCATTCATTATCACTTAATGTTGGATTTTTCCACTTTCTGGGAGTCCGTTTGCACTGCCAAGTTAGCGAGCATGGACAAGATCATCCCTGTAGTCATGCGGTCTTTTTTCAAATTGTTTTTGTAAACCGATATAGAACCAAAACAAGATGTAGGACAGGTGAATAAAAGATACTCAGCCAGTGAGCTGGGGTGCTTTCCCTGGGAAACTTTTGTATTCAGGAACAATGAACTGATAATAGAAGGTAAAACGCATCAGATATTGGCTCATAAATGGGAAACTTTAACCATTGAGTCACCAGCGCTACCACTGAGCTTTCAGACTTGTGGACTAGACAGACTTGATGCCCTTCTTCCAAGCTACAACCATCTTAAAATAATTTTGAGAGCATTTTTATATAATCCTTATGACAAAGCACTGGTTATAAACTATTACCAGTCAGGCCATACTTAATGCATGGTAATAAAACTGTTAGCAGAATGTAACAGAACCTTCTTATGACAGTCCACTTAATTTACGAGTTGAACAAACGTGAGAGAAATAGCAGGGAAGGACTGTGTGTACCTGAATTCCATCAGTCAGGGTGTCAGAGAGCCAAATCCTGATGGAGGTCTTGGTACCAGTGGTGTGATGGGACTTTTTCTGTGCAACCTGAGAGGGTGACAAGGTAACCGCATGCTGGAGAACGACTGGGACTGTCATTGCAAATAACTTGGAGTTTGACTAACTGCTTCCCGTCCTTTTAACAGCTAAGCCCTGACTAAGGTCGGGGTGCTGCAGTAGTGCTGAACCCATCTGAATGGGATCTCTGTTCCTTTACTCATGCCCTACACCATCTCCGGCACCTGCCACCCACTAAGTGCACCACATCACCTAAACCTTTTCAGCCCCGATCTCCTCCCTCTGGCTGCCTTCTTGGGAATTTTAAACCTCACAACTAAATCATTGGGTGAGAGCTGAAGGTGGAGATGTCTGGAGCATGGAGATCATAGACCTTATACTGGAGTGTTATGAGCACAAGCACATCAAATTAGGAAGGTATCTCTCAGCCGTGGACAGTGAAGTCACAACAACACAGTTTCTTATGCGATTAATAAAATACTGTATTCTGATTCCAATTCCATTTCTGAAGTCGTGATTATTTATAATATATATATATATATATATATATATATATATATTTTTTTTTTTTTTTTTTTTTTTCATCAGTTCATTTTCTGTAACCGCTTCATCCTAATTAGGGTCGCGGGGAGGCTGGTGCCCATCCCAGCCAACTCAGGGCTAGGGCAGAGTACACCCTGGACAGCTCGCCAGGCCATCGCAGGGCGGAAACACGCTGACGGCTTTGCAGCCTACTCTTGTCGAAAGTCAGCAATGGTTCTTTTACATGACTCACACCATAGACAGTGACAGACATGGCCGGACTTTGATAAACCAGTTAGCTGCACTGGGGGGGACAGTGACAACCTTGTGGAGAGTGGGACTCGAACCCCCAACCTTTGGATCAACGATCCGGCGCCTTGTATCACTAGACCACCACTGCCCCATATATATATATATATATATATATATATATATATATATATATATATATATATATATATATATATATATATATATATATATATATATATATATATATATATATATATATATATATATATATATATATATATATATATATATATATATGTGTGTGTGTGTGTGTGTGTGTGTGTGTGTGTGTGTGTGTGTGTGTGTTAAAATATTTACTTCTTAATACAGTACTTGAGTACATTTTTAGCTGGACATGTCCAGGCTAGCCATTTATCATTTGGAAAGCAAGTAAAAAAATTTCCCCTGATGGCCTAACACGCCAACATCAGTGGACCAGCCCTAGAACCCCAACACCCCCCACCCATTCTTCATCCCTGCAATACTTCCACAAAACAACCTAGTGAACAGAGTAGTCAGGCCTCTAGCTCAGTGTAAGATTTCTTGGTGTTTCTTGGTCAGTTCTTCGGTAAAACTGAAATCTGTGTATTCAGATAGAATAGAAAGCACTTTAGGAGATTGGAAGGGTGGGTGAAGTGAAACTGGGGAGCTTTTGTGTTGTTCTGCTGGTCCGTGATATCAAAACAATGTTTTTCTCCAAGCAAAATGCTACAGTGGGATATACACATCACATATAAATGTACTGGATACATACAGTATTCTCCCCTCTCTGACACAGTGCACCAGTCAGGAATTTGGCAAATTTTGTGAATTCGTCCATATATAACTACTGCCCTCTAGGGATCATACTGCAGAGTTACAAGTGCCAGATATGTCAGGATGTAAAGTACATGGACATACTGCATTGATATTTAAATAATAATAATAATAATAATAATAATAATAATAATAATAATAATAATAATAATAATAATAAGCAGCATGGTGGTGCTGTAGTTAGCACATGTGCCTTACAGCAAAAGGTCTTGGGTTCAAGCTTGCATGTTCTCCCTATCCTTGTGTGGGTTTCTTAAGGATACTTTGGTTTCCTCCCACAATCCAAAAACATGCGCATTAAGCTGATTGGCTGTTTCAAACTGTGTGAGAGTGAATAGCAGTAGGTGTGTGCAATGGCCTGGCAAGCTATTCATGGTGAATCCCACCTCTGCCCAGAGTCGGCTAAGTTAGATTCCAGCCTCCTCATGACCCTAATTAAATAACTAAAAAATGAATAAATGGATAATAATTATGTCATTTATTTATTCATTCACTTTCTTATCCATTTAATCCTAATTAGGGTCACAGTGAGACTGGCATCAAAATAATAACATTACATATAATCATTGTTAGGATATACTGCATTGACATGGTGCAATTTGATTGGGTTGCTGCCTTGGGATTAGAAATCATTGTTTCTTGAATTTTGATGATTGGATAATGCTTGAATCAAAACAAAGGACCTCACAGCTTGCCACCAACCTTGAGAAGGCAGTGTCACCATTATGATGCTTTAAATGGAAAAATAAACAAAAATTTAACAATATCATTTAGGTTTTTTGGATTTCCTTGCAGTATAAACAAGAAATGAGAGGTAGTGTGTAAACACGCCTTTGCAGAGCTATTTCTCTTCTGTGCTCATGTAGTATGTAGGCTAATAGCTGAATGAGAATGCATTCTTGTTATCTCCACAGCACATACACAGCTGTGTACTTGTAGGTCATATCAAAGCAAATAGCTCACCTGTCTAAGTCACCGTCTCTGTTAAAATGTATATTGTCATTACCATGTCAAAACATTGTTTTTGTTAAGTATCTGGGTAGTATATAAAAAACAATTATACATCTCAGGCTTTGTGGATAACATCCTCCTTGCCTTTGGTTCATGATTTTATTTAGCACAGGGTCATATTGTACCATAATACAGCTTCCATACAGTAGTTTGACGGTAGATGTGTAAAACCAACATATATGCAATAGAAATTTGACATCATATCTAAAAATTTTCAAATTTTCTTCAATTCATGCAGCTTCAGTTCATCACTTTTTTCAAAAAATATTCATCGAATTAAAAAAATAATGAAATTTAGGAAGAATAGGGGAAAAGATGAGGAAAATGCTGCAAAACAAGGCAAATTATGCAAAAAACCCCAGACAAAAAACAAAAACAAAAAACAAACCTAAACCCCCTCCATCAAAACTACTTACATTCTTATGTGAGGTGCGCACGTATCTGTATGTGCTTTTGTATTTATATTTTATTTACATCTTATATATTATATACACATATACATGTATGTATATGTCAGTCAAGAGGGGATTGATCCTACTTCATGGAATTTGGCGGTTGAGGGGGATCTCAGTCCAACTTAACAGTGGAAAGTGAGGGATGACTGTATATATATATATATATATATATATATATATATATATATATATATATATATATATATATATATATACACACACACACACACACACACACACACACACACACACACACATATATATATTATTTATACATTATATATATATATTACTTATACATTGATATTTTTCATGTTTAGTTAGGATACCTGAATCTGACTGGCATCCCATCATCTCTTATAGAAGTGATAATGTGCAGTGAACTGGTTCTTATTGAGAAATAAACCCAGACTGTTGTATCAGAAGCTTGATGTGCAGTGGATTGGTCTTGTATAACCCACAAGAGGACTAGCTCATGATAATGACCGGATATATATCTCATTTATTGTGTTCTACTGTTATAAACATTCATACTAAATTGGTAACCAAGTCTAACTAGACTGGGTACAAAGAATGGCATGGTGGTTAGTCTGTTTGCTTCAGGGGACCGGGGCCTGGGTTTGACCCTAAAATGGAGTTACTTGTTGTAAAGAGTTCCAAGTTGCTTTTGTCAAGATTTCCAGGTTTTTCCCATCTAAAAATACCAAGAAGTGGATTTAGCTGTCAATGTGTTGCCTCATGTTTTATAGCCAAGGCTCCAAATGCACTGTGAGTTTACCAGGGTACTGACGCAGATACTAAAGATCAATGAGCACTGTGTCAGTAATATTAATAAATCTACCCAGAGGCCATAGATTTTCATTCCTGAACCTGGACTAGGAATACAAACTGAGAATACATGTTGAATAGGTTGCCATTCTATTATACCGTTGATTGAGAAGTAGTTGAACAATCTAAGAATTCCAAAATGTTTTGCTTAATACTACAAAACTGGCAAGAGAATGAATAAGAAGAATTAATTCACATCATACAGGAAATATACAGTCTAACTGGTTAACTTTCGAGGGAATAAAGGACATTATTATTCATTCAATAGAGTTTTTTTCTATATAATTGGTCGAAAGCCTTCAAGTAATTATTGGTATCGCATTGTTGCCATGGAATAAGTGAATTACTGCATGATTTCTATGGAATAATTAGAATTATTCTTATTCAACTGACATGCATAATATATTAATAGGAGTGTCTACTTCGAAAATATTTGAATGAATAATAAAAAAAATAGAACTCGTCTTTCATATGATATGGAGAATTATTAATGATCCGCCTCAGTCAAATTATTTACTATTATCCTACTACAATCCTACTTCATGTCATTCAATTAATTCTTAATATCCTGAGTGGATAATGATAATTGACAATTTGGTGTGAAGACTTATCCTGTAATGCAACCAATTTCATTCCAATATATATCCATAAATATATCCAAAATATTTTTAAAGGTAAAAAAAGAGCTTTATTCAAAGTTTAAATAAGTTTGCTTCTAAAAAGATGTGTGAGTAGTGTTTATTATTATTATTATTATTTATTTTCATGCTCCTAAGGTTGGGGGTTCAAGTCCCACTCTCCACAAGGTTGTCACTGTCCCCCCAGTGCACTAACTGGGTTATCAAAGGCCGGCCATGTCGCTCACTGTCTATGGTGAGAGGTTTGTGTAAAGGAACCATTGCTGACTTTCGACAAGAGGAGCTGCAAAGCCATCATCGCCCTGTGATGGCCTGGTGAGCTGTCCAGGGTGTACTCTGCTCTTGCCTGGAGTTGGCTGGGATGGGTGCCAGCCTCCCCGTGACCCTAATTAGGATTAAGTGGTTACAGAAAATGATGAACAGTCTTTAAACTCAAAAATGTACACTCACAACACGAACAAAAATAAAGCCTGAAAGACCACCACCATGTCGACATTGTTTTTCTATGCCAGCATGGTGGGGTAGTGGTTAACACTTTCACTTCACAGCAAGAAGGTGTTTTCTCTGAGTACTCCGGTTTCGTCGCACAGTCAAATGACCTGACCATTAGACTAATTGGCTGTTCCAAATTGACCCTAAACCTGAATGTGCATGTGAACGGTTGAATGTGTGTTGGCTCTGCAATGGTTTGGCGAGCCATTCAGGATGTGCCCCGCCTTCACCCATGCCGGATGAGATCGACTCCGGCCTCCCACCATCCCAAATTAGGATTGAGTGGCTCGGCACATGAGTGACTATCATCATTTGATGATTGAGGATTTCTGTATTTGAAGCTATTGTTCATTGTTTTCCACCGTTAATGTTCCTCCCTTTGGTTCGTAGCGCTTTATAAATCTCGTTTCTCCATATCATTAATTTGAATCATCATAACCCATAAATTTTGGTTGGTCTGCTGCTGACAATTCGGACAGAACACCAGAGCCTCATAAAGAGTGAAATGAACTCAGAGTTCGGTTCCTTCCTGAGAAACTTCAACAGGTTGAAAATATATGTGTTTGAAATACAGAGTCAACATTATTGCTGCTTTACTACCGCGCTTGTGTTGTTGTGTTTGGCCTCAGTATACAGTAAAGGAACCGCCTTTAATCATAACAATAAATTTCTAAAATCACAAAAGATTAGAGGCTTCAGGAAGTAATATATAATTACAATGGAAAATATTTTCTTATTCCTGGGGACTTTTTGCGTCTGACCTGATATTTCCTCTCGAGGCATGTATGACTGCTCACGGACAACAGCACAAGGGACATCCCAGAGGAGGATTGCAGAGATGTGCGCCATGCACTACATCGTGTTAAAGTGTCCTGTACTGTCTCACTGTCGATCTGCATAAAGGCAGAGTTCAGTTTTGTTGAGTATGTGTATATTCAGAGTAAGTGAACAGTGTATTATGTGGTAGACAGTTTGTTGAAGATTTGCCCGTGAAACTTCTAATAAAAAACCACCGGCACCATATTTATATGGGTAAAGCTACCATTAACATCCAAGGCAAATATCAATTTGAAATTGGGGCAGTGGTAGCCCGGTGGTAGGCTGCTGGATTCCTGATCCCATGGTCAGGGATCACGTTTGCACCAATGCACTGCTGGGTGATTTATGGCTCCTGTGCTCCGTGTTGGGTCCCGTATCAAGCTGTCTGGAGTTATTTTGTACAGTATTCCTCCCCATTTAGTATTTCACACATGTCTGGCTCATTTGCTGTTTAATGTGAATAGCTTTGTATTATTTTGGTCTTCCTTTGATGCGATTGCAGTCGGCTCTGGAGTCTGACTGTTGGGAGAAATATCTTCAACCTAAATGAAGAATCAAAGAAAAAACTTCAAAGAATGTCTAAAGTCAGCTGCAAACAATTTTACCAGCAAAAAAATTCATAAAATGACTTTTAAGTGTTTAGATTTAGATTTAATGGAATGTTTTTTCAGCTTTTGATGATGGGATGATGTCATTCCTCTGGATTTAGGTTGAAATTAGATTACTAAAAGTAGAGGAGTGATGAGTCTTGATTGATGCATCTGGAAATGAGTGCGTTGTCACAGACGGTCCTTCGAGCGTTGGGATGGAGGCACATGTATGTCTGGTCAGAGGATGTTAACGTTCTTACAACTTCACAAATAAAAAAGGACCATCAGTCAACATTACATCAGTTGTGTCCCTTCAGCTGAATCTGTTTCCAATATTAAAGAGTTTTCTGGTGAGGGTTTCAACAGGTAGGTCCTGACCCTCCCTATATCATAATCGTCCCATCCAGGATTGGGCCTGGTGTGTACCTGTACCTGTGGGAAATTTGGACTAACCAATTAACCTAATGTGCATTTCTTTTGGAACAGTGGGTGGAAGTAGGGCAGTGGTGGCCTGGTGGTAAAGGTGCCGGATCACTGGTCCTAAGGTTGGGGGTTCAAGCCCCACGCTCAACAGGTTGTCACTGCTGTCCCCCCAGTGCAATAACTGGGTTATCAAAGGCAGGCCATGTCTCTCACTGTCTATGGTGAGAGGTTCATGTAAAAGAACCATTGCTGACTTTTGACAAGAGGAGCTGCATAGCTATCAGCGTGTTTCTGCCCTGTGATGGCCGAGCAAGCTGTCCAGGGTGTACTCTGCCCTCGCCCAGAATTGACTGGGATGGGCACCAGCCCCCACGCGACCCTAATTGGGATTAAGCGGTTACAGAAAATGAGAAATGAGTGGAATGTAGCATACTCGGTCTCCAGATGATTCTATTTTAAAAGAATAGTGTCTTTCCAAAATCAAAGTATAGGCGACAGCTGAAAATAAGCAAACAATAAACCTAAAACAACCCTCAGCAATCTAATCATATCATATAAGATCTTACTTCCATTTTTGTGTTTATTATGCTTCAAAAAGATCAGCAAATATCTGTAGGCTAGGGGTTCAAGTCCCATTGTCACTACCATCCCCCCAGTGCAGCTAACTGCATTATCAAGTGTCTCTCACGGTCTGTAGTGAGAGACACATGAAAGAATCATTGCTGTTGTTCATAAACAGGAAGCCATTGGGTTGCCGTCAGCGTGTTCCCTGAACAAGTGGTGAGGTGGTTGTACACCACCTCAAGTCAGATGTCACCTGAGATTGATGACTTCCTCGGACAGATAAGCGCTATTGATAATGGTCTGGTATTCATCACTCACTCATTCGCTTAATCGTACTAAGGTGCAGGAAGACTGAAGCCTATCTCAGCTGACACGAGATAAAGGCGGTTCAGACCACCAGAGGGCCAACACACACATAACACTTCATATGCACACCTAGGAGCATATAGGAACAGTCATTGCTAATGTTCATGCCTTTGAACTATGTGGGGAATCGAAGTCTCCAGAGGAAACCCATGCAAGCACGTGCAGAAGCACTGGTGCCCATCGTAGCCAACTCAGCACAAGGGTGGAGTACACCCTGAACGGCTTGCCAGGCCATCAAAGGGCCAACACTCACACAACCATTCCCACTTGCACCCAGGGGCAATTTTGAATGGCCAGTCAGCCTACTGTGCATGTTTTTGGACTGTGGGAAGAAACCAGAGTACTCGCCCACGCAAACACGGGGAGAACATACAAACCCCACGCTGAAATGCCTGAGCTGGACACGTGAACCACTATACCGCCGTACCACCTTGAATACCTGTATATGTGTCGATATATAAACTTTACCCTGACTCTGCTGTGGCTGTTTGTTGGTTTTTATTTATGTTAACTAAATAATTATTTATGTTAATTCTGTCTTGGCCAAGCCATCTGAGCCTCTATCTCCCATGTTTACAGTGCAGTTGGCTGCTTTCCATTGTAGGCTTTTGGAGTGTTTGGAGGCGTCCTTCCACTCAAATGTTTTAAACTAAATCTCCTGGCTGACCATTGACCTGCACCATGCTAAAAATAGGGCCGAGGTTAAGCCCTTGGAATGCTGTGGTGTAGATATGTGCCACACATGGCCGATTACAAAGGGCCTTGTGGGGGACAAAACAAGACTTCAGAGTTAAAAGTAATTCTAGTACATGCTCTGATGTGTTAGACAGCAAATAAGGGCAAATCAGGAGTAGAAATCCACCCAGTAATGGCCCTAGAAGACCATTTATCAATTCACATTCTGGTTTATAATCATCTTTTCATATTCTTCTTCGCTCTCTGATGATGTCTGACATTGTTGCCAGACTGTTGACAGCTACAGCTGGTCAGTGCTGGTGGTCCAGGGACTCAGAGTCCATGCAGGGTCTCTCTAGGGATCGTTTCATTTGAAAGACTGATGTTTGACTCGAGCATCCATCTTTACCTGTTAACAAACCACATTGCAAAAAAGAGCCAGCCATAACCCACTCCAGCAGGCTTCTCCTGTCCCTCAGTGGGAGGTTAATGTTGGACAGTGGCTGGAGTCCTTCATTAGCAGAGATCATCTTCCATGTTAAAGGAAGTAAGAGAGGAGAGGACCAGGCATGCGGCTCCAGGGAGAACAGGAAACACTGCTGAGCTGCTGACCACAGCCTCCAAAGAAAATACTTTGCCTCATGGCAAAATCAGAACCACATGTTGACAAAAAACAGGGAAACTGCTATAATGGAGAGGCTCTGTTTCCTCTCTGGTGATTGGCTAAGCCTTTGGGAACTGGCGCAGTTTAACCATGGTACAGATGAGGCTTGGATAGAAAGGTGTGGAGTGAACAAATCAGTCGGGCTGCGAGTGGAATTCAGTTTCAAAGTGTCTTGAACAGGAACCGACACTTCAGGATCACTGAAGAGACAGCCAGCATCAATCTGAAGCCCTTTTTTATTATCTAGTGATTTACATGGGAATCGGTACATATCATTTCATAAAAAAATCTAAACAGCAAATCGACCAGCTCCTAAACTGAACCGCGACCAACATCAAACATCTAGTCAGGGTTCTAGAAAGTAAGAAGACAAATAAGAAGATAATAAACGGGAAGTGGAGCTCAGGCTCAGATTCTAAAGCCAGCCTGACACTAGTACGCATTTTAAATCTTCAATGGCACTCATTCATGCGTACCATGGCGGAATGATTTTGTGTTTATTTCACCTGTCAGTCAAACAGTTCGTGCCAGAGAGGAATAAGCTTTGCTCATAGCTTGCTCATTCGTACCATCCGCGACATTCCACTCGATTCCTCACCATTGCGGTATTTTTGCGAATTGTTTGTGCTGGGGTGCTCCAATTCCTCAACGTCACTCAATGGCCACACAAGTTTGCTCCACATCACGCTAAAAAGGTGACCGCGCTTCCGTTTATGACACGCCTTGTCATGCCTCTCAAGTGTATATATATATATATATACAGGTGTAACGTTGCACGGCATTGATTACCTGTGACGTGCGTGACATGGTGGGCATTTACACGTGCCCTCACTGTTTCCTCACAGTTTCCTTATAGTTCGCGGAAAGGTACGCAAATATTCATTTTTTGGGCCGGCAATGCCCCTCAATGGCACTCATCTCGCTCATAGTTTTCACATTGTTCCTGTGATGGCGCTCACAATTCCCGCAAAGGTACTCACTTTGGCATACCGTGGCGTATCATGAATGCGTACTAGTGTCAGGCTGGCTGAACACCGAAAACAGAAAAAACAACAACATGACAAGTATTTAAATACACAGAGGGTTGTTCTTGAAGCTTCATTGGCTGGAATAATCTTCTTCTTTCTTCTTCTTTTACTTTCGGCTGCTCCCTTCAGGGGTCGCCACAGCAAATCATCCGTCTCCATATCACCCTGTCCTCCGCATCTTCTTTTCTGACTCCAACGACCTTCATGTCTTCCTTCACCACATCCATAAATCTCTTCTTCGGTCTTCCTCGAGGCCTTCTGCCTGGTAGTTCCAACCTCAGCATCCTACTGCCAATATACTCACTATCCCTCCTCTGTACATGTCCAAACCATCTCAATCTAGCCTCTCTGACTTTGTCTCCAAAACATCTTACGTGGGCTGTCCCTCTGATATACTCATTTCTGATCCTATCCATCCTCGTTACTCCCAGGGAGAACCTCAACATTTTCATCTCTGCTACCTCCAGCTCTGCCTCCTGCCTTTTCCTCAGCGCCACTGTTTCTAAGCCATACAACATCGCTGGCCTCACCACCATCTTGTACACTTTTCCCTTCATTCTTGCTGACACTCTCCTATCGCACATCACAATCGGATACTTTTCTCCAACCATTCCAGCCTGCCTGCACACGCTTCTTCACCTCTTTTCCACACTTTCCATTGCTCTGGATTGTTGAGCCTAAGTACTTAAAATCCTCCACCTTCGTTATCTCTGTTCCCTGTAACCTCACCGTTCCTCCTGGGTCCTTCTCATTCACACACATGTATTCTGATTTTCTGAGGCTAACCTTCATTCCTCTCCTTTCCAGGGCATACCTCCACCTCTCTAGATTTTCCTCCACTTGTTCTCTGCTCTCACTACAGATCACGATGTCATCTGCAAACATCATAGTCCATGGAGATTCTTGTCTCACCTCGTCTGTCAGCCTGTCCATCACCATAGCAAACAAGAAGGGGCTCAGAGCTGACCCTTGATGCAGTCCCACCTCCACCTTGAATTCGTCGGTCACACCGACAGCACACCTCACCACTGTCTTACATCTCTCATACATGTCCTGCACCACTCTAACATACTTCTCTGCCACTCCAGACTTCCTCATGCAATACCACAGTTCTTCTCTTGGCACCCTGTCATATGCTTTTTCCAGATTTACAAAGGCACAATGTAGCTCCCTCTGACCTTCTCTGTACTTCTCTATTAACATCCTCAAGGCAAACATTGCATCTGTGGTGCTCTTTCTTGGCATGAAACCAAACTGTTGTTCACAAAAGCTGACCTCTGCCCTTAGTCTAGCTTCCACTATTCTTTCCCATAACTTCATCGTATGGCTCATCAACTTTATCCCTCTGTAGTTGCTGCAACTCTGCACGTCTCCCTTGTTCTTAAAAATGGGCACCAGCACACTTCTCCTCCACTCCTCTGGCATGTGCTCACTCTCTAGTACCTTGTTGAATGTTCTTGTCAGAAAATCTACTGCTACCTCTCCTAGACACTTCCATACCTCAACAGGTATATCATCAGGACCAACTGCCTTTCCATTCTTCATCCTCTTCAATGCCCTTCTCACTTCACCCTTACTGATCTTTGCTACATCCTGCTCCTCAATGGTTACCTCTTCTACTCTTTTTTCTCTCTCATTTTCCTCATTCATCAGCTCTTCAAAGTACTCTTTCCATCTTCCCAGCACACTTCTGTCATTAGTCAATACATTTCCCTCTCTGTCCTTTATCAATCTAACTTGCTGCACGTCCTTCCCATCTCTATTTCTCTGCTGTGCCAACTTGTATAGATCATTTTCTCCCTCTTTACTATCCAACCTATCATACAAGTCATCATACGCCCTCTGTTTGGCCTTAGCCACTGCTACTTTCGCCTTACGCTGTGTCTCCCTGTACTCCTGTTTACTCTCTTCGGTCCTCTCAATGTCCCACTTCTTCTTGGCTAACCTTTTCCTTTGTACACACTCCTGCACTTCCTCATTCCACCACCAAGTCTCCTTATCTACTTTCCTTCCAGAGGACACACCAAGTACTCTCCTACCTGTGTCCCTGATCACATTTGCTGTGGTTGTCCAGTCATTTGGAAGCACTTACTGACTACCCAAAGCCTGTTTCAACTCCTCCTTGAAGACAACACGACACTCTTCCTTTTTCAGCTTCCACCACTTTGTCTTCTGCTCTGCCTTTGCCTTTTTCACCTTTCTCACCATCAGAGTCATCCTGCACACCACCATCCTATGCTGTTTGGCAACACTCTCACCCACGATGACTTTGCAGTCACTGACTTCCTTCAAATTACATCGCCTACACAAGATGTAGTCTACCTGTGTGCGCCTACCTCCGCTTTCATAAGTCACCCTATGCTCCTGTTTCTTCTCAAAGAAAGTATTCACCACAGCCATTTCCATCCTTTTGCAAAATCTATCAACATCTGTCCTTCTGCTTCCTGTCCTGGATACCAAACCTGCCCATCACTTCCTCGTCCCTCTGTTGCCTGCCCCAACATGTCCATTGAAGTCTGCACCTATGACCACTCTTTCACCTCTGGGGTACTCTGCATCACTTCATCTAAGTCACTCCAGAATCTCTCCTTCTCTTCTAGCTCACATCCTGCCTGTGGGGCATAAGCACTAACAACATTGAGCATTACACCTTCAATTTCTAACTTGAGACTCATCACTCTGTCTGACACTCTTTTCACTTTTAGAACATTCCTGACAAACTCCTCCTTCAAGATGACTCCGACTCCATTTCTCTTCCCATCCACACCGTGATAAAATAGCTTAAACCCTGCTCCTAAGCTTTTAGCTTTGCTACCTTTCCACCTGGTCTCCTGAACACACAGTATGTCCACCTTCCTCCTCTGCATCATGTCAACCAGCTCTCTACCTTTTCTGTGCATAGTTCCAACATTCAAAGTCCCCACTCTCAGTCCTAGACTCATGCCTTTCCTCTTCTCTCTCTGCCTACAGACACGCCTCCCACCTCTCCTTCTTCGGCGTCCTTCGACCAACAGTAGTCCAATTTCCATCAGCACCCTGTTGATTGACAGCACTGATGGCGGTCGTTGTTAACCCGGGCCTCGACCGATCCGGTATGGAGGTAATACTTTTGATTTGCATAATCAATAATTGGCATTGGTTTTACGTCGGATGCCCTTCCTGACACAACCCTCTGCATTTCTCCGGGCTTGGGACCGGCATGAGGGGGAGAGACACTGGTTAGTGCCCCCCCACCTCATGGCTGCATTGGTTGCATTGGCTGGAATAATGTCTAGCATTAAAATTACTCTGTAGGACACAGCGTATGCTTGTAAAAAACTCAAGGCCTTTTATGGCTCATATCTCATTTGTATATGTGTGTGAGATATAAACCCCATTACATGCACACGGTCTCACTTTGTGTTTGCTGTAAACATTATTTGAAATTACAATTCCTGGCTGGGATGGCATGGTGGCCTAGTGGGTCCTGGGATTGAGTCTCAGGCTTAGCGAAAGTGTTTCTGTGTGGAGTTTGCATGTTCTTCCTGTGTTCTTCCCGTGAGTTTTCTCCGGGTACTCCGGTTTCGTCTCACAGTCAGAAGCCATGCACACACTGTTCCAAATTGCCCCTACACATGAGTGTGAATGGTTGTGTTTGTGCGTTGACTCTCCGTGGTCTGGTGAGCCATTCAGGGTACACCCCGTCTTTGGCCAGAGTTGGCAGTGTGACCGTAATAGGAATAAGTGGTCCTGACAAACGAGTGTATGAGTGAGTTTATTAAATAAATAAAATTATTTCACTTCCAGACAGTGTGTGAAGCAAATGAAAAACAGTGCACATTAGAAGATGCATGCAAAAAGTCAAGAGAATCAAGCAGCTGAAATTGGAAAAAATATGGCCTGCTACACCGTCATCCAAGGTCTCTGTTATCAGTTCACCGTTAGCGTGTATTCCACGCCAATATCACTTGTGCACCAGCTCCACATCTCTACCTGCAGGCCATTGTGGGAAAGACAAGAGTGCACACTAACCAAACATTCCCAGTAATATTGCATTGATTTGCATCTCATCTTTTTGTGCTGAATTAAATCAAGTCAAATTTAACTGCATTGCAGTATGAATAAATCATACTGTCTGCGATGGCTTGGCGAGCTGTCCAGAGTGTACTTTGCCCTCGCCCAGAGTCGGCTGAGATGGGCACCAGCCTCCCCGTGACCCTAATTAGGATTAAGTGGTTCAGAAAATGAATGAATGATTCAATGTGTCCCACCAGTTGTTGCTACAGCTATCTTTAATGCATCAGATTGCTGGCATGTGTATGACTGCAATGTATTGTGATGTGTATCATATCAACCTCAGAGATGGAAAGGCAGATCACTCGCATACAGGAAGTTCCTCCAGTTTCTTCAAATCCCACTAAGTTCCAAAGAACCTACTGGTATATTTAGTGACTTTTTGAAATTAGCTCAGGTGCGAGTGTATGTTTGCACACACTGTGCTACAGGTGACTGGTGTCCCATCCAGTTTGTCTTACTGCCGCATGACCCTTGTTCTTTGGCTAAACTCTGGATTCATTACCTCCATATCTTTGGTTATGAGAACATAGAGGAACTTGGAGTTCTTTTTCCACGTTTGCTCTATTGATGTATATGGGTATACAGTTGTAGTCACCTTATCATGGCCAAGACTTCCTATTTGGTGATGCATTATTCTAATGAGGCCAAATATGGGAAGAAACAAAGGGCCTCATATTGGATTGTCCATGGATTCCATAGTCATCCCATGTCAACCACTACCCACATTATTTTCCATTAGTAACCTGACTACCGCCAACAGAGAGAGCCCATTTGGACTTGCAAATATGATACCTGCTTGATTGACCCAAGTAGGCTCTAGGTAAAATGTCCATTCTGGGCCCATGCCCACTTGTTACCCATATAGTCCAAGTCAAGCCAACATAAACATGTTTTGAACTGAAGTTGGCCTGAGGCCTCCCATGGACAACACCATTCATTCTTTCATTTTCTAAGATGGTTCGTCTTAATTTGGGTTGCAGGGAGGCAGACACCCATCTCAGCCAACTCTAGGTGAAGGCAGGGTAAACCCCGAACAGCTCACCAGACCATAGCAGGGCAACACACACACACACACACACAAATAATCATTCACACTTACACCTAGAGGTGGTTTGGAATAGACAATTCACTTATGTACATTATTTTGGACTGTGGGAGTAAACCAAAGAACACAGAAGAAACAGATCCAAGTGAGAGCATGCAAGACCCACACAGAAACCCCTGAACTGGGAATTGAATCCAGGCCTTCTTGCTGTAGGGTGAATGTGCTAACCACTGGGCCATCATGCTGCCCAGGTAACATCATATGGGAAAAGATTTTGCAGCCAACTCACAACCAACACGGGTCTTGCATCCAAATGTTGGCTAGGATGATGTAACAATTAATAACACACACATATATATATATATATATATATATATATATATATATATATATATATATATATATATATATATATATATATATATATGTATATATATGTATATATATATATATATATATATATATATATATATATATATATATATATATATATACACACACACCAGTGGCAGGCTGTCAGGGCCAGCAAAGTCTTCTCTGCTGGCCTAAACACTATCAAAAGCACAAACCAACATTAACAAGTTAAATTCTAGTATTTGTTCCAATAAATTGTATTAATTTATTCCCAACAGTCTATTCTCCTCATTTTGTAGTGCGTCTCCCTACGGCACTGCTTCGAGTACGTACATTTATGTGGATGTCAGATGTTTTGTGTCCAATCAGATTTCAGCTTCTATGTGCTGCCAAGTCAATCTAATCTGCCAAGGGCCTTCAGAATCAGCAGCACTGGCCAATATCACTTAAACTATATGAGCAGTGGGGCGGTTTCTTTAACCAATCAAATTTCAGAATTGTCTCGTAGGACCAACATGCTGGCCTACAATAACCATTTTCTGTGTTTTGATTGGTTGGTCAGAACAAAACTAGCTGAATAGTCTGTAGCAATCTGCACATAAAACATTTATGGCTGCAATGGTTGATGGAGGAGGAGAAATTAACGTGATGTCAGACATTTTTAAAAATCCATTTTCAAGATTGACTTTCCCAAGAAATATTGACATCTTAAATAGAAGTCGATGAGGTAAGGTTTACACTCATTATACAGGTCCGTCGGAAAAAAATTATCATATTGTGATAAACTTCATTATTGTCTGTAATGTACTGAAACATTAGACTTTCAAGGGGCAGTGGTGGTCTAGAGGTATAAGGCACCGGATTGCTGATCCAAAGGTTGGGGGTTCGAGTCCCACTCTCCACAAGGCTGGCACTGCCCCCCACCCCAGTGCTGCTAACTGGGTTATCAAAGGCCGGCCATGTCTCTCACTGTCTATGGTGTGAGGCATGTAAAAGAACCATTGCTGACTTTTGACAAGAGTAGGCTGCAAAGCCGTCAGCGTGTTTCCGCCCTGCGATGGCCTGACGAGCTGTCCAGGGTGTACTCTGCCCTCGCCCTGAGTTGGCTGGGATGGGCACCAGCCTCCCCGTGACCCTAATTAGGATGAAGCGGTTACAGAAAATGAACTGAACATTAGACTTTCATATATTTTAGATTCATTACACACAACCGAAGTAGTTCAAGCCTGTTATTGTTTTAATATTGATAATTTGGGCAAAAAAGTAAAGAAAAACCAAAAATCCCTATCTCAAAAAATTAGCATATTTAATCCGACCAAAAAAAAAAAAAAAAAAAAAGTGTTTTTAATCTAAAAAAAAGTCAACCTTCAAATAATTATGTTCAGTTATGCACTCAGTACTTGGTCGGGAATCCTTTTGCAGAAATGACTGCTTCAATGCGGCGTGGCATGGAGGCAATCAGCCTGTGGCACTGCTGAGGTGTTACGGAGGCCCAGGATGCTTCGATAGCGGCCTTAAACTCATCCACAGTGTTGGGTCTGGTGTCTCTCAACTTTCTCTTCACAATATCCCATAGATTCTCTATGGGCTTCAGGTCAGGAGAGTTGGCAGGCCAATTGAGCACAGTAATACCATGGTCAGTAAACCATTTAGCAGTGGTTTTGGCACTGTGAGCAGGTGCCAGGTCGTGCTGAAAAATGAAATCTTCATCTCCATAAAGCTTTTCAGCAGATGGAAGCATGAAGTGCTCCAAAATCTCCTGATAGCTAGCTGCATTGACCCTGCCCTTGATAAAACACAGTGGACCAACACCAGCAGCTGACATGGCGCCCCAGACCATCACTGACTGTGGGGACTTGATACTGGACTTCAGGTATTTTCGCATTTCCTTCTCCCCAGTCTTCCTCCAGACTGCTTCCACAGGTTCCCCAAGGTCTGGAATCAGCCCTTCTCCACAATCTTCCTCAGGGTCCGATCACCTCTTCTGGTTGTGCAGCGTTTTCTGCCACACTTTTTCCTTCCCACAGACGTCCCACTGAAGTGGCTTGATAGAGCACTCTGGGAACAGCCTATTCGCTCAGAGATTTCTTTCCGTGTCTTACCCTCTTGCTTGAGGGTGTCAAAGGTGGCCTTCTGGACAGCAGTCAGGTCGACAGTCTTACCCATGATTGTGGTTTTGAGTAATGAACCAGGCTGGGAGTTTTTAAAAGCCTCAGGAATCTTTTGCAGGTGTTTAGAGTTAATTGGTTGATTCAAATGATTAGGTTAATAGCTCGTTTAGACTACCTGAACATGATATGCTAATTTTTTGAAATAGGAATTTTGGGTTTTCATGAGCTGTATGCCAAACAACAGTTGTGAACAACAGTTTGGTTTCATGCCAAGAAAGAGCACCACAGATGCAGTGTTTACTTTGAGGATGTTAATAGAGAAGTACAGAGAAGGTCAGAAGGAGCTGCATTGTGTCTTTGTGGATCTGGAGAAAGCATATGACAGGGTGCCGAGAGAAGAACTGTGGTATTGTATGAGGAAGTCTGGAGTGACCGAGAAGTATGTTAGAGTGGTGCAGGACATGTATGAGAGATGTAAGACAGTGGTGAGGTGTGCTGTCGGTGTGACAGAAGAGTTCAAGGTGGAGGTGGGACTGCATCAAGGGTCAGCTCTCAGCCCCTTCTTGTTTGCTATGGTGATGGACAGGCTAACAGATGAGGTTAGACAAGAATCTCCATGGACTATGATGTTTTTAGATGACATTGTGATCTGCAGTGAGAGCAGAGACCAAGTGGAGGAAAATCTAGAGAGGTGGAGGTATGCCCTGGAAAGGAGGGGATTGAAGGTTAGTCTTAGTAAGACAGAATACATGTGTGTGAACGACAAGGACCCAAGAGGAACGGTGAGGTTGCAGGGAGCAGAGATAAAGAAGGTGGAGGATTTTAAGTACTTAGGCTCAACAATCCAGAGCAATGGAGAGTGTGGAAAAGAGGTGAAGAAGCGTGTGCAGGCAGGTTGGAATGGATGGAGAAAAGTGTCCGTGTGTGATGTGTGATAGGAGAGTATCGGCAAGAATGAAGGGAAAAGTGTACAAGATGGTGATGAGGCCAGCGATGTTGTATGGTTTAGAGACAGTGGCCCTGGGGAAAAGACAGGAGTCAGAGTTGGAGGTAGCAGAGATGAAAATGTTGAGGTTCTCTTTGGGAGTAACGAGGATGGATAGGATCAGAAATTAGTACATCAGAGGGACAGCACACGTTAGATGTTTTGGAGACAAAGTCAGAGAGGCTAGATTGAGATGGTTTGGACATGTACAGAGGAGGGATAGTGAGTATATTGGTCGTAGGATGCTGAGGTTGGAACTACCAGGCAAAAGGCCCAGAGGAAGACCAAAGAGAAGATTTATGGATGCGGTGAAGGTGGACATGAAGGTCGTTGGAGTAAGAGTAGAAGATGCAGAGGATAGGGAGAGATGGAGGCAGATCATTTGCTGTGGCGACCCCTGAAGGGAACAGCCGAAAGGAAAAGAAGAAGATGAGCTGTATGCCAAAATCATCAGCATTAAAACAATAAAAGACCTGAAATATTTTAGCTGGTGTGCAATGAATCTAAAATATATGAAAGTTTAATTTTTATCAGTACATTTTAGAAAATAATGAACTTTATCACAATATGCTAATTTTTTGAGAAGGACCAGTATTTGACCGAGCACCAAATTGACCTGGAACTTCCACTGATAAACTCCGGTGAGAGTTATATACTGCTCAGAGTTACGAGTATAAATGTGTGAAATCTCTCTCTCTCACTCTCTGCACTGCCTCACCTTGTTATATTGTGCTTTTGTATATTATTTGTGGTTTATATTATAATTGGGACGTGAGTCGTATTGAGAGGGGGATTAGTCTGTGAAGTCCCACTGAAGGCCCAGCTACCAAATGCAAGGCCCACCACTGATACACACACATATATATATATATATATATATATATATATATATATATATATATATATATATATATATATTATATTCATTTTCTGAACCACTTAATCCTAATTAGGCTCCTCTTGACGAAAGTCAGCAATGGTTCCTTACATGAACGTCTCACCATAGAGTCTATGGTTGTCAAACTCGTGCCACAAAGGGCCATGTGGCTGCAGGTTTTTGTTTCAACCAAGCAGCAGCACACCTGACTTGGCTCGTTCAAACAACTGATAAGAGTCTTCAGGCAGTTGATTGGTCAATCTGTGTGCTCTGTCCAGAGACTGACCAATCAAACGCCTGAAGACTCTTCCGTTGTTTGAATGAGCCAAGTCAGGTGTGCTGATGCTTGGTTGAAACAAAAACCTGCAGCCACATGGCCCTTTGTGGCACAAGTTTGACATCCCTGCCGTAGACAGTGAGAAGCATGGCCGGCCTTTGGTATCCCAGTTAGCGGCACTGGGAGACTAGGAACATATATTTTATATGTGTATTATATATATATATATATATATATATATATATATATATATATATATATATGTGTATAAAATCATAAAGGCTCAGTCTTAGCATGCCATACAATAATTGTGTTCTCAAAGAGGAGATTTGTTAAGCTTTATGTGAATTTGTTTTTTTGTTTTTTTGCTAAAAGACCAGCACACACAACATTTACAGTAGTTTGACCAGTGGTCCCATGGCTCAGTGCAGAGCTTGCGAGTGAGCTCATAGCTGTCTAAATATAGCCTGGTCTTGATTAATGAGCTCTAAATGGGTATTTTCCCCATGAAAACACTTGGCAGTTGAGTGAGTGATGAGCTATTGCAGGCTCGTGTCAGTGGTGATGGTGGGGGTCTTAGGGTCAGAGTCTGGTTGCGCTGTGGGGCTATTAGCCTGGGGGTCCTCATTCCAGCTCACCATTCTAGCATTGCCTGAATCAGACATACTAGTACTGTGAAAACTGAAGCATCATTAAGAAAATTACCTGAGGCTTCATCTGCCTAGCAGCAGACCATCACCTTAACCCACTGAGAGAGCATGAGGGTGTGTGTGTGTGTGTGTGTGTGTGTGTGTGTGTGTGTGTGTGTGTGTGTGTGTGTTGGGTTTCAACTGTCCATCTGTCCACAGCTTGGAACAGAATGTCTGAGAGAAAAACAATCATAAAACATATATAGGGTGACCCAAAAAAATGGGAATTTTTGAAGCGCGTATTGCTAGACATGAGCAAGTGGTAACACTGCGAGACAGTGACTTTGAACAAGTAAATACTTCACCATGAAAGATTAGTCATTTATTCTTAAATGGCATGTTTAAGGTTTCTTCCATCACTCTTGGTTTCATAGTATTTTTAAAAAGTTACCATTTTTTGGATCACCCTGTACAAACTGTACATTTGAATAAACAAAAGCATAAACATGATGTACATGCCAATGCACAGCATTAACCACACACAAAGAAAGTAATGTACAATAAAGTACACTGTGTATAGCTGGTTGTCATAGCAACAAGCAAATTCATTCATCCATTCATTTTCTTAGTTCAGTTCATTTTCTGAACCGCATCATTCTAATTAGGGTCGCAATGATGCTGGAGCCCATCTCAGCTGACTCTGGGATGAAGGTAGGGTACATCCTGAACAGCACATCAGGCCATTGCAGGGCCAACACACATACAACCATTCACACTCACTCTCACACCTATGTGCAATTTGTCACAGTCAATTATCCTACTGTTCATTAACCCAGAGGCAACCCACACAACCACGGGGAGAACATACAAACTCCTCCCAGATACACACAAGTCCAGGAATCGATCCTAGGCCTTCTTGCTAAGAGGTACTAAATGCATAATAATGTCAATTATTTTAAGTTAAGGTATAGGTTTTAAGTTAAAGGTTAAACAACAAATGAGAGAAGCCAGATATTAAAATTTGTCATACACCCAGAGTACACCCTGTACAGCTCACCAGGCCATTGCAGGGCAGAAACACGCTGATGGCTTTGCAGCCGCTCTTAACGGAAGTCATCTCATCTCATCTCATCTCATCTTCTTCCGCTTAGTCCGGGGTCGGGTTGCGGGGGCAGCAACCTTAGCAAAGAGGTCCAGACATCCCTCTCCCGAGCCACTTCCTCCAACTCTCCCGGGGGGACACCGAGGCGGTCCCAGACAAGCCGAGAGACATAGTCCCTCCAGCGTGTTCTAGGTCGACCCCGGGGTCTCTTCCCGGTTGGACATGCCCGAAACACCACACCAGGCAGGTGTCCGGGGGGCATTCTAACCAGATGCCCGAGCCACCTCAACTGGCCCCTCTCAATGCGGAGGAGCAGCGGATCTACTCCGAGCTCTCCCCGGATGGCGGAGCTTCTCACCCTATCTCTAAGGGAGAACCCCGCCACCCGGCGAAGAAAGCTCATTTCAGCCGCTTGTATCCGTGATCTTGTTCTTTCGGTCATTACCCAAAGCTCGTGACCATAGGTGAGGGTTGGAACGTAGATCGACTGGTAAATTGAGAGCTTCGCCTTGCGGCTCAGCTCCTTTTTCACCACGACGGACCGGTACAGGCACCGCTTAACAGCAGAGGCTGCAGCGATCCGTCTGTCGATCTCTCGCTCCATCCTTCCCTCACTCGTAAACAAGACCCCAAGATACTTAAACTCCTCCACTTGGGGCAGGACCTCATCCCCGACCCGGAGGGTGCATTCCACCATTGTCCGACTGAGAACCATGGCCTCGGACTTGGAGGTACTGATCTTCATCCCGGCTGCTTCGCACTCAGCTGCGAATCGCTCCAATGAGAGCTGGAGGGCCCGACTTGATGAAGCCAAAAGGACAACATCATCCGCAAAAAGCAGAGATGTCCTCACTGGCGCAATTATTACTGACTTCCGCAGCAGATTCCTCACTGGCGCTGAAAAAAGGGTTATGAGGGAGGCTGAGAAAATTGTCAAATGTCATAAGCAGTTCTGAAGAGACGAGTTTTGATATGGCTTTTATAGGAGGTTTCACAGATGTTGGTTTTAATGTCTAATGGTAGATTGTTCCATAGTCAAGGTGCTGCAATGGAGAACACTGTTCAGAAGATCTTCGGGTTCTTGATGGCTTGTAGACACTGATTAGTTCTTGAAGGTAAAGAGGGCTGTTTGACTGATATAATGCTTGATGGCTTAGTAGGAGAATTTTATAGGAGATTTGCTGTTGGACTGGTAACCAATGCAGTGACTGTAGAACTGGAGTGATGTGGGCATTGCAATGTTGACGAGTGATGAGTCTGGCTGCTGAATTTTGTACTCTTTTGAGGCGTGATATGGATTTTTGCGGAAGATTGACAAGAAGGGAGTTGCAGTAATCCAGGCGGCTGATGATTAGCGTTTGAACAAGAAGCTTGATAGTGTCGAAAGTCAACAGATATCTGATTTTGCCAATATTGTGAATGTGGAAGTAGGAGCTTCTACACAAAGAGTTGATGTGCTCATCCATTGACATAGTTGATTGGAAAACTACTCCAAGGCTTCTTGCCTTCTGTGTGGTGTCGACAGAGCATGCTCCAACACTAATCACAGGCTTTGGGTTTAATTTGGACAGCTGATGATGAGTGCCTAGTGTCAGAAACTCAGTTTTCTCATCGTTGAGCTTTAAGAAATTTGAACTCATCCAGGAGCGGATATCTGACAAACAGTTATTGATAGTTTGTATGGCTATTCCAACTTCGGCTGGGGAAATGGACAAGTACAGTTGGTTGTCGTCTGCATATAGATGAAAGTGAATTGAATGAGTCCTGATTATTTTGCCAAGCGGCAGAATGTAGACACTGAATAGCAATGGTCCCAAAACTGATCCTTGAAGGACCCTGAATTCAAGCTTGTCCATCTGTGAAACTGACTCACCAATCATCACAGACTGAGTATGGTCAGACAAGTAAGACTGGACCCATGAGAAAGTTGATCCAGAGATACCCATATTCTCAAGTCTATGAAGCAGAATACCATGGTTGATCTTGTTGAATGCTGATGAGAGGTCAAGCAAAACAAAGAGTGTGATCTGTTTTTTGTCCATGGCACCAACAATGTCATTGTAGACACAGACCAGAGCTGTCTCCGTGCTGTGGTTAGTCTGGTAGGCAGACTGAAAAGTTTCCTGAAAGTTGTTGACAGCAAGGTGAAATTTGATCCTGGAAGCAACTACTTTTTCAAGACACTTTGAGAGGAAGGGGAGATGAGAGACTGGTTTATAATTTTTTTGAATTTTAAAGTCAAGACCTGGCTTCTTCAAAAGAGGAATGATATGAGCGTGCTTGGACTGGACACTGCCTGTTTCAGAAAACAAGGCGACAATGCATGACTGCAAGATTTCACCAGCCATGTAGGGACTGTATCCAGGGAGGATGACTTTGAGGGTGAATCTTTAACTATCTGTTTAATCTCCACTACTGTCGCAGGTGTGAGGTGTTTCAGCTGCCTGCCCCTGAATGTTTTTTTATTTTCTTGCAAAGCTGTTGCAGGTGGCAGAATGTTAGCTCTGACTAACTTGATCTTTTTGCTGAAGAATGTGACGAATCTGTTGGCAAGTTCATGTTCGTCTGTGTGAGAAGGAAGCTTCTGTTCCTTGGTACCATGGAGAAGCTTATTCAACAATCTGTACAGCTCTTTGAAGTTATGTTTATTTTGAGCGATATTGTTCTGGACAAACGTTGCCTTTGCTGAAGCAAGAGCACAATTCAATTCATTACGGGCTTGTTTATACAGTTGCCAATGAACCTCAAGTTTACTTTTCCAATAACGGTTCTTTTACATGAACCTCTCACCATAGACAGTGAGAGACATGGCCAGCCTTTGATAACCCAGTTAGTGCACTGGAGGGACAGCAGTGACAACTCGTTGAGAGTGAGGCTTGAACCCCCAACTGCCCAACCTTGGAGCCGCTTTGTAAGGAAGAGTGGGCAACTAGTTCCAAGTCAGCGGTATTCTTTTACCAGGGGTGTGTATGCATTTTATATCCACTTTACCTTTATGAGACCTGGATGATCCCCACAAGGAAAGAATTTGACAGTTTTGAACTTGTTGATTTGGCAGCATAGTGGCATAATGATTAGCACACCTGTCTCACAGCAAGAATGTCCTAGGTGCAAGCTGGGTGATGGCATTCAACTTTCACCACATTGTCTTCTGCTCTGCCTTTGCCTTCTTCGTCTTCCTCACCATCAGCACCACCATCCTATGCTGTTTGGTAACACTCTCACCCACTACTATTTTGCAGTCACTGACTTCCTTCAAACTGCACCGTCTACACAAGATGTAGTCTACCTGTGTGCTCCTACCTCCGCTTTTATAAGTCAACTTATGCTCCTGTTTCTTCTGGAAGAAAGTATTCACCACAGCTATTTCCATCCTTTTTGCAAAATCAATCAACATCTGTCCTTCTGTGTTCCTGTCCTGGGTACCAAACCTGCCCATCACTTCCTCGTCCCCTCTGTTGCCTGCACCAACATGTCCATTGAAGTCTTCCTCAATCACCACTCTTTCACCTCTAGGGGTACTCTGCATCACTTCATCTAACTCACTCCAGAATCCTCTTCTAGCTCACATCCTGCCTGTGGGGCATAAGCACTAACAACGTTGACCATCACACCTTCAATTTCTGACTTGAGACTCATCACTCTGTCTAACACTTTTTTCACTTCTAGAACATTTCTGACAAACCCATCCTTCAAGATGACTCCTACTCCACTTCTCTTCCCATCCACATCATGATAAAACAGCTTAAACCCTGCTCCTAAACTTCTAACTTTGCTACCTTTCCAGCTGGTCTCCTGAACACACAGTATGTCCACCTTCCTCCTCAGCATCATATCAGCCAGCTCTCTATTTTTTCCTTTCATAGTTCCAACATTCAAAGTCCCTACTCTCAGTCCTAGACTCATGCTTTTCCTCTTCTCTCTCTGCCTACGGACACGCCTCCCACCTCTCCTTCTTCGACCAACAGTAGTCCACTTTCCATCAGCACCCTGTTGGTTAAACAGCACTGATGGCGGTCATTGTTAACCTGGGCCTCAACCGATCTGGTATGGAGGTAATATTTGTGATAAACATGATAAAGTTTGGCATTGGTTTTATGTCGGATGCCCTTCCTGACACAACCCTCTGCATTTATCTGGGCTTGGGACTGGCGTGAGGGAGAGACTCTGGTTTGTGCCCCCCCTCACGGCTGCATTGTAGGTGGATTAGTATAAAATAGCATAAAATCCCTTTCAGTGTGACTGAACATGCACACATGAGCACACACACACGCAACCATACACACGCACAAACACACGCATGCGTACACACACACACAAACACACACACACACACACTCGTACGCACACACACGCATACACACACACACATGCACGCAGACACACAAGCTTGCACACATACACGCACGCATGCAAACAAACACACACACGCACGCATACACGCACATACACAAACACACACGTGCATGCATACACACATGCATGCATGCAAACACACACGTACATGCGCGCGCACACACACACACACACACACACACGCACGCACGCGCGCACACACACACACACACACGCATACACACACACACACATACACACGCATACACACGCACACGCACACACATAGTTAAAATGTCAGTCCCTTAAATGAAAGTTATTCAGCTACCTGGAGATATCAGGTGAAGATTAGTAATCATAGTAGGATCGCTTCCCAATTGTAGCTCCCAGTTCTCCATCCACGTCTTCCACTCAAGTTTTGGACGCTTTATGAGCAAAATGTGTGTTGAAGTGTAAAGAAAGATGTAAATATTGATAGTACATCTGAAACCACAGAAATCTGTAAAGATACTCAGTAGAATGTTTACTCTTCCGCTCCTGATGAATCTCTCCTAATTGGTGTTTTGCTTGTTGGCTGAACGCTGGCGTAGAGGTTAGTTTGTCCACCTCGCAGCAAGGAGGTCCTGCTATTGAATCTTGGGCTTGGATATTTCTGCGTGGAGTTTGTATGCTCTCGGTATGTTTGCATGGGTTTTAAATTAGGCGAGCTGGATGTGGGGCAGCTGTTCAGGATGTACCTAACCTTCGCTCAATGTTGAGATAGGCTTCACCCCCCCTGCTACCCTAATAAGATTATGTGGCTGAGCTAATTAACCTTAGCTTAGATTAACAACGGTATAAATAGCACCGATTTCAGAAGAGATTGTCTTTACAGCGGACCGTTCACAAGCTTCTCCATTCTCAGCCGGCCGTAAACTAAATATACTAATAAAAACAACTTTATTCATTGTTCTTTTTGGGTCTAGTGGCCCCTCTGGACCCACAAAAACTGAATTGTAGCCACAATGTGAAGATGGTGAAGCCTAATGGCACCAGCATCATGATATGGGGATGTTTCTCATACTACGGTGTCGGGTCTATTTATCACATCCCATGTTGGATCTATGTAAATGTTGGAACTATGAAAGCAAAAGGTAGAGAGCTGGCTGACATGATACAGAGGAAGAAGGTGAACATACTGTGTGTTCAGGAGACCAGGTGGAAAGGTAGCAAGGCTAGAAGATTAGAAGCAGGGTTTAAGTTGTTTTTTCATGGTGTGAATGGGGAGAGAAATAGAGTAGGAGTCATCTTGAAGGAGGAGTTTGTCAGGAATGTTCTAGAACTGAAAAGAGTGTCAGACAGAGTGATGAGTCAGTTAGGAAGTTAGGAAGTTAGGAATTGAAGGCGTGATGTTCAATGTTGTTAGTGCTTATGCCCCACAGGCAGGATGTGAGCTAGATGAGGATGCTGGAGTGAGTTAGATGAAGTGATGCAGAGTACCCCCAGAGGTGAAAGAGTGGTCATTGGGGAAGACTTCAATGTGTTATGGTCTGTGCTGGCTGGCGGAAATAACTCTTCTTTAATCATTGCTGGCACTGGCGAGGGGCGTGGCGGTTGCTGGTAGGCGAGTTCCAAGCAGAGCGTACCTGGTCCCTATCCGCAATCAGCAAGCAGCCAGCTATAAATGGGAGCGGCGCACTTCCCTCCGATGTCAGAAGATTGTCTTTCCCGTGATTCTGCTCCTCGGCTTTTTCTTTGACCCCTGGTTCTTGCTTCGTGCTCGACCAGTCCCCTTGAGTTAGTATTCCCGTAATTTACCATCCCTAGTGTTTAATAAATCGTTTGAACCTTCTTTTGGTCTTCTGCATTTCTGGGTCCTACGCACACAACCCAGGTTTAGCAGAATCTTCTGACCTGAAACATGGACCCACAGAGATCGCGCAGCTTCGGACTAGGGCGCCCTGCTGGGATGACATGATGCCACCTTGCATCAGATGATGGACAATCTCCAGCACATAACTACCAGCTTGGCGTAGCTTGGCGGAAGGATGGACGCCGTCGCCACTCACCTCGCTGCTGCGACCCTGCCTACTCACCCTTCACTTTCCGCTTCGGCAGTAGCGCCAGCGCCAGTGATACTCCCCATGCACCGAGAACCTCTCATCCCCACACCAGCCAGGTATTCGGATGGGATCGGCTCCTGCGCACAATTCCTTCACCAGTGCTCGCTCGTCTTCAGCCAGCAGCCGCTCACATACGCCACTGATGAAGCTAAAACCGCCTTCATCATGAGCCTACTCACGGAGCAAGCCTCGTCCTGGGTGCTAGCGGTCGCTACCCATACCTCGGAATTATGCTCCCAGGTAGATCAGTTCATGTGAGAAATGAAGAAGGTGTTCGATCGTCCGGCGAAAGGGGAGGAGGCGAGCTCCCATCTCCTACGTATTCGGCAAGGCTCACAGTCAGTGATGGAGTACACCATACGATTTTAGATTCTCGCCATCGAAAGCGGCAGGAATGACCCTGCGCTCCGGGGGGCTTTCCTGCAGGGGCTCAATGAACGGCTGAAAGACGTGCTTGCGGCCTGAGACGAGACGACTACTCTGGAGGAATTAATTGCCTTGTCTACCAGACTGGACAACCGGCTGAGATAGAGGGATAGATCCCAGAAGGGGGCCCCACCTCGAACTCACTCGCCATTTCCCCCTCTGAGGGAGGATGATGGCCAAGAACCCATGCAGGTGAACCGCACCAGACTGACGGCTGTAGAGAGGCACCGGCGGCTGGCCAACCGTCTCTGCATCTACTGCGCTGAGAAAGGTGCAGTTGCCCAGTGCCCGACAGCAACGAGAGGATCCTCCACGGCACCCGGAAAGCGCCTGCAAGTTCAAGGTACGCTACACTCCGCACAACACTCGCATCCTGTAGACATTATTTATTGACTCAGGCGCTGACGCTAACTTTATCAATCCGGGGATGGTTGAGCTCCATGACCTACCCATGTATGAACTTGAGACCCCCAAGGAGGTAGTGGCCATAGATGGCCGACTCATTGCTCACATCACGCACAAGACTAAGCCAGTTAAGCTCAGTTTGTCTGGTAACCACCAGGAATATTTGGAACTGTTTGTTCTCCCTGCCTCTCTCTCCCCTTAGTGTTGGGGTGGCCATGGTTGCAGACCCACAATCCCCACATTGACTGGCGCACCCTCACCATACACAGCTGGAGTGACTTCTGTCTGCAACACTGCCTAATGGTGGCCGTACCCTCCCAAGCCTCATGAACCCCGGTCGACCTGGAGGATCTGGACTTAGCCAGCATGCCCAAAGATTATCACGACTTGCAAGAGGTATTCAGCAAGGACTGGGCTCGCTCCTTACCTCCTCATCAACCATACAACTGCGCCATTGACCTACTCCGAGGTTCCACGCTCCCTTCCCAGCAACTATACAACCTCTCGAAGCTGGAGAAAGACGCCATGGAGGCATACATTAATGAGTCGCTGGCTGCGGGTCTCATTTGGCCCTCATTTTCCCCGGTAGGTGTGGGATTCTTCTTCGTGGAAAAGAAGGACAAGACCCTGAGACCTTGAATCGATTACACAAGCCTGATTCAGATCACCATAAAAATCAAGTACCCTCTCCCCCTAATCGATTCAACCTTCACCCCTCTCCATGATGCTACCGTTTTTTCCAAGATGGACCTGAGAAATGCCTACCACTTAGTCCGAATTCAGGAGGGGGACGAGTGGAGTTTCAACACGCCCCTGGGGCACTTCGAATACCTGGTCATGCCATTCGGACTAACCAATACCCCGGCGGTTTTCCAAGCTCTGGTCAACGATGTGCTTAGGGAAATGCTGAATAACTTTGTATTCGTATACCTGGACATTATGAGCTTCTCTAGAGACCAAGATGAACATCTCTGCCACGTGAGAATGGTACTGAAGAGGCTCCTGGAGAACAGATTGTTTGTTAAGGCAGAAAAATGCAAGTTTCATGTCTCCTCAGTCTCGTTCCTGGGTTTCATCATGGAGAAGAAGCAAATAGGACCCGATCCGGCGAAGGTGAAGGCAGTGGCGGAGTGGCCGACTCCAGGGACGCGGAAACAGCTGCAGAGGTTCCTGAGGCTCGCAAACTTCTATCACCGGTTTGTGTGGGACTACAGCCGCCTAGCAGCCCCCCCCCCTCACACAGTTGACGTGACCCAAGACCCCGTTCCAGTGGTCCCCAAGTGCCCAGGCGGCGTTTGACAGGCTGAAGGCAAAATTCGTCCACGCACCTGTACTGATCCACCCGGATCTTGCTGCAGTTTGTGGTGGAAGTCGACACCTCGGACTCAGGGGTGGGGGCGGTCCTCTCCCAACAATCTCCCACAGACCAGAAGCTCCAACCATGCGCCTTCTTCTCCCGTCGCTTGTCCCTGGTGGAACAGAATTACGCTGTTGGGAATCACAAGCTACTGGCGGTGGTCTTGGCACTCCAGGAGTGGAGGCACTGGCTGGAAGGGGCAGCCCACCCCTTTGTGGTCTGGACCGACCATAAAAACTTATCCTACCTCCGTACAGCCAAGAGGTTGAACTCCCGTCAGGCACCATGGCCACTTTGCTTGGGGGGAGGTTCAACTTCACACCGACCTGGCTCCTGGAATACAAAGCCAGATACTCTCTCCAGGCAGTTGTCCTCGGGTGAAGACACTACCATGGAGACCATCCTGACCTCCTCCTGCATACTCGGAGCAGCCCAATGGGAGGTAGAACGACTAGTTCGAGACGCCCATCATGGGGAACCGGAGCCCGTCGATTGCCCCCAAGGTCAACTATATGTTCCCCCACCGGCCAGAACCCCAGCACTTCAGTGGGCTCACTCCCCAAAGTTAGCCTGCCACCCCGGAGCCCACTGAACTCTCTTCCTGCTCCAACAACAACGATGGCAGCTGACACCAGGGAGTTTGTGGGAGCTTGCGCCACCTGTGCCCGGAGCAAGTCCTCCCATATTGCACCCACAGGTCTCCTCCAACCCTTACACGTTCCCCATCGCTCCTGGTCGCACATTGCGGTAGATTTCGTCATAGATTTACCCCCGTCTGAGGGCAACACTGTTATCCTGACAGTAGTGGATCTGTTCTCCAAGGCAGTTCATTTCGTTGCCCTACGCAAACTCCCCTTGGCAATGGAAACAGTTGGTCTCCTAATCCAACACGTCTTTTGCCTCCATGGCATCCCCCAGGATGCCGTTTCAGACCAGGGACCCCAGTTTGCATCCAGAGTTTGGAAGGCGTTCTGTGACACATTGGGAGTCTCCTGCAGCTTGACCTCTGGCAACCACCCTCAATTGAACGGGCAGGCGGAACACGCGAATCAAAGCCTCGGATCCTCCCTGCGCTGCGTCACCTCCCGCCTCCCAGCCTCCTGGGCTACACACCTCCCATTGGTCGAATACGCACACAATTCTCTGATCTGCATTGCCACCGGGATGTCCCCCTTCATGGTGATTAATGGGTTCCAGCCCCCCCTGTTTCCCAGCCAGGAGGTCGAGGTGGCCGTCCCATCAGTCCAGACAGTTTCACAGAGCATGCCGGATCTGGAAGGAAGCACGGGCTGCCCTGGAATGAGCAGTGGCCCGAAACTGGAAGATATATATATACATAAACATATGTGTATAACAAATATATATATATATATATATATATATATATATATATATATATATATATATATATATACTGCACATTCGCCTAACAGCAAGGCGTCTGGGTTCAATGGCCAGGTTTGGATGTTTTTGTGTGGTGTTCAAAATTGCTCCTAGGTGTGAGTGGGGATGGTAGTATGTGTGTTGGCTCTTCAATGGTCTGATGAGCTATTCTGAGTGTACCCCACCGTTTCCCGAATTTGGCTGGACATGAACATCAGCCTCCACATGACCATAATTAAGTTAACTTAGAAAATGAATGAATATGCACATATATACATACATACACACGCACACACACACACACACACACACACACACACACACACACACACACACACACACACACACACACACACATCTGTTCTGAAAGGACCCAAGGTCTAAAACACCACATAAGACACTACCAAGCAAGCAACAGCGTACAAACCAAGAAACTCACCAAACAATCAGGTACAAAGTCGTGCAGAAGTTGGGTTAAAAAACAACAAAAACCCTGAGAATCTCAGGAAGCACCATTAAATCCATCATCACAAAATAGAAAGAATACAGCACCACAACAAACCTACCGAGAGGGCAAGCCACCAAAACACATAAACTGGGTAAGGAGGACTTTAATCACAGCGGGATAAAAAGAGGCCAGTGATAACCCTGAATGAGCTGAAAGGACTCAGAATGGAGAGTGGTGTTTCTATGCACACTCCATAAATCTGTGCTCTACAAAGGAATCCATTAGTTTCAGAAAAAAAAATTAGAATGCATTTTTGGAGTTTGCCAGAAGGAAGAAGGTCCTCTGGTCAGATGAGCCTAAAATTTGACTTATTTGGCATCAAGGAAACGCCATGTTTGGCACAAAACCCAAGACCATCATCGTCACAGTGGAGCATGGTGGTGGCGGCGCCATGCTGTGGGGATGTTTTTTATTTGCAGGGACTGGGAAAAAGGTGAGAATGGAGGTAATGACAGATGATGCTAAATACAGGAAAATATCTGAAATTCTTGAAGGTCATTGAATTAATTAAGAATCCCAGTGGGTAAAAGTGTCAAACTCATAGAAACATAAATGAATAAATTTTACATAATATTTATTTATTTATTTATTCTGCAAAGTAAAAGAGAATTGAAAAGACTGAATTCCTCAGGTTTTATTTTATTTTATTTTAAGGTTTTATTTTAAGGTTTAATTTTTATTTTTATATTGAGTGTTGGTTTATACAGAAACAGAAGGTGTAAACCTCGTGGTTAAAATACTTGTGCACTTTTATGTGCGCCTCACTTTTATTGCGCTGTAAATTTGAATTCAGCTCCGGATTAAACAGCCGAATAAAATTGATTTTAAACCACAAGACGAAGTGCTTGATTCAAGCCAGCTGAGCTGTTGTTTTGAATCTTGACTTATGATGTCCAAATGTAAACAATTTTTTTACTCATCCGATTCCTGAATGGTTTGTGCCTTTGTCTTTCACATGTTGAAGAGAAGATAAGAGAACTGGCCTCTGTGTCACATTATATTTATACCCCAGGGAAACAGGAAGTGATGAATTATTCATTAAATGTTCTTAGATACACTGATCAACTTTAGAAACTACTGTAAAAATGACAGAAATACTTAAATTACATTTATTTCCTATGGATTGTCACGAGGTCCTGGGTACAATTCCCAGTTCAGGTGTTTCTGTGTGGAGTTTGCATGTTCTCCTCGTGCTTGCGTGTGTTTCCTCTGGGTACTCCAGTTTCTTCCCACAGTCCAAAAACACGCACAGTAGGTCAACTGGCTGTTCCACATCTGCCCTAGGTGTGAATGGCTGTGTGAGTGCTGGCCCTGTGATGGCCTGGTGAGCTGTCCAGGGCATACCCCACCCTTGCCCAGAGTCGGTTGAGATGGGTGTCAACTGAGCGGTTCAGAAAATGAATGAATGAATTGTTAGGGAGTGCCAGTAATTACGGAACAGGTGATTTTATGAAAAATAATTATTTCTTAGAGATTTTTTCTCCTTTAAAATTCACTTGAGTTGAAGGTTACAGTTTTCTACTATTTTCAGTGTGACAGTAGATTCTGTAATAAAATTTCAATAGATTTCATGTTTTTTTTTTTAAATCACATCTTAACCAGGGGTGCCAGTAATTACTGAGGGCAGTGTAACGGTCTGATTTATTACCAACCTGACCAGGAAAGCACATTTTTCTCACCTTCTCTCTGGACTTTCATAGTAAACAAAGTTACTGAAGGGTTTGGTCATGTTTTACTTTTTCATTTTTCAAATCTCAGATGTTATGTATTCGTTGATTTTCTAAGCCACTTAATCCTAATTAAGGTCACAGGGAAGCTGGCGCCCATCTCAGCCGTCTGTGCGAGGGTGGGGTACAGCCTGGAGAGCTCGCCAGGGGTCAACACTCACACTCACTCTTTGGGGTGATTTGGAACAGCCAATTAGCTTACTGTGCATGTTTTCAGACTGTGGGAGGAAACCAGAGTACCCAGAGGAACCCACACAAGCACAGGGAGAACATTCAAACTCCACAACGAGATATCCCAGCTGGGAATCGAACCCAGGCCTGTTTTGCTGTGAGGTGGACGTGCTAACCACCGTTGCATACCCTTAACCATGCAGACGTCATGTGAAAGGAATTCTAAATAAAGCCTAAAGAGTAATCAGAAATGTTTCAGTCTATTTATATCCCATAGTTGCTTTTAGATTTGGTTTTAATAGCTCCTGGATTTGGAGACAAGCGCACATTGTGAATGGGCTGATGGGTAAAACAGCTCCGACACGGACTGCTTCCTGTCTGTCTGTCTGTGAGCTGGGATGAGGAGAGGAGTAGTACATCAGACAGGCAGAACTCTGGGACATTTCGCAGAATGCATACTTATTGACAGACGCAACATGGCCGCGTCTCCTGTGTCCTTTTATCTACACAGCAACCACATTCACGTGTCTGAGGACCAGGGGCTCCTTCCTGTCTGAGGAGAAACTCGTATAAACGTGTGCACTGTGGGTTGGGCTGCCGCTTGAACAATTCATTGCAACCTACAGTATCAGTGACATCATTATGATATTATGATGAGAACAGTGCGGCATTATGCGCAACAAACCAGAAAAATTCACAGATGCGCGGTTACAGCCACAGACGTTTCCAATATCACCTCCAGCTTCAGTGTGCCTCCTTTGGGAAGAAAAATAATAAATAAATAAATAAATACAAAAGTATTATAAGACATAGTAAAAGGCACATAAACAGCGAACAGTGACTTATTATTCTCCACTTACAGTTGTCCATTAACAGCAGAGCCATAATTTCTTTTAATCCATAAACTGCAACTGATGTTTAGCGCGGACACGGAGACCACGCTTCCTATTTCTTTCCTTTTTATAACTACACTGACCTTTTCTCACCTTTGTTCTCTCATTCATTCATTCATTCTTTTGCCAAACCGCTTAACTTTAGTAGGTTCGTGGGGAGGCTGGAGATCATCTCGACCAACTCTGGGCGAAGGCAGCACAGTTTCCCCACTCCATTGCAGGGCTGACATTCACTCAATCTCTCTCTCACTCAATATTCTCACTCACACCCAGGAACAATGTGGAACAGCCAATTAGCCTAATGTGCATGTATTTGGATCATGGGAGGAAACTTGAGCACTCAGAGGAAACCCATGCAAGGACCCCAGAGAACAAGGAAACTCTGCACAGAAGTGACCTTGCTGAAGCTGAAACTTGAACCCAGAACCTTCTTGCTGTGAGGCAGACGTGCTAAATTGCCCCATTTTTCTGTTATGCATTTTTTATTGATATAAAAGATCTGGGGTGACTTGATTATCAGAAGTTCCCATGATTACACCGTTCTTCATTACTGTATCTAAGGTACCAGTCCTGGAATGCTGCTGCACACTTTCCGTTGGGTTTTCAGTTAGAACGTAACCGTTACATCATGTGTCCATGATGAACAAGTAAATAGTGAAAGAATGGCTGAAAAGATAACAGCACTGAGGTTCTCCAGGGTTTTTTTTTTTTTTTTTTTTTTTTTTTTTACTTTATAACCAAATGCCAAAATGCAATGAAACTCGAACCGTGGGCTTTTTAATGGTGGAGGTCAGTGCACTGGGTTGATATTACGGGTCCCCAGACACATGCCATTTTTTCTTGTCTCTCGAATAATGAGTTTTCCAGTGCATTGCTGCTTGAGGCCTACTTTTATGTTGCTCATTTACGCGTGTCAGAGCCAACCCACACACTTCTCCTTCAGGAGAAAGGCTCCCAGAAAAAGAGCAGCTTCTTCGCCTTAATATTTAATGCCTATATCATCTGACAAACTTTTAAACCCTTATTTAAATTATTTTTATAATAACCTGAAGTGGCTCCCTGGTGTAGCGGTTGGCAAGTCTGCCTTGCAGCAAGAAGATCCTGGAGTCGAGTCCAAACCTTAGTGAGGGCGTTTCTGTGTAGAGTTTGTATGTTCTATCCGTGCCTGATTAAGCATCATTCACAACAACAACAACAACAACAACAGAAACTCACAAGCATCTTACACCTATCTATTAAATAGAGGGGCATTTATAGAGTGTAAGGTCTGTGGTACCTCCACCAGGCTGTGATGATGATGGCAGGAGCTGTAGAAATTGGTTCCATCTATATGTTTTCTTAACCACTTACTCCTAATTAGGGTCAAGGGGAGGCTGACACCCATCTCAGCCAACTTGAGGCAAGGGCAGGACACAGCTTGGACAGCTTGCTAGGCCATTGCAGGACTAACACACACCACAATTCACATTCACACCTAGGGCTAGTTGGAATGCCAATTAACCTACTGTGCATGCTTGTGGACTGTAGAGGAAAGTGGAGTACCTGGAGGAAACCCATGCAAGCACGGGGAGAACAAGAAAATACCACACAGAAATGAACAAGCTGGGAATCAAACCCAGGACCTTCTTGCTGCCAGGCGGACGTGCTAACCATTACACCACCGTGCCCCATTTATTTTTCTGATTTAATAAACTATGCAAATCTTGTTTGAGTGTGCTTTGTTGCTTATGTTTCCAGATGATAAATGGTAAATGAGCAAGGCCATTTGAAGAGTGCACACGTTCGCCTAGATTAAAAGAGCTGTCCATATGTACAAAGTTAAAGAATCCATTAAACCGAATTACCTTTGGCTTTTGTCATCTATACTAAGTTAGTAATTAATTGGCTAAATACAGGTATATCAAATCAAGTGGTTTTTTTTGTCTTGTAAACAGTCAAAATTATTTCTTGCAGAAAAATAAAAACATTCAGAGCAGAATTACATTAACACACAGCTCACCTGAAGTGCATCGTATCCCTCTATCATGTCTCACCCTGACCATCATCTACTAACTCACAGGCAGCAGCACCACCATTTGCCATCATTCCGAGTTAATAAACAATAAACACTCACAAATATACACGGTGTGCCTGAATACTGCGAAGATATATTAGGGTGAAGAGCAATAGATGATTAAAAAAACCTGACTATCTGTATTTGACAACATTCTGTTGACCATTATAAAGCAACAATAAAAAACACTGACTTGCTTGTGAATGGCATCACATTTACATTTTCTAGTGCCTAGCATTACCCCGAACATTAAAATTAATTAGATGCACATCTTTACCACATTTACTTCTTGTATGTTTTTTTTTTGGCAACACTGGACACTTCAACATTACAATAACTGTGGTTACTGTATAATTTAAAATAGATATGAAATTAGTAGAATTCTGTGCTCCCATGTAGTATATAATAAAACAAGAACATTTGCAAAGTGCAAACCTCTTCCAGGTATAAAAACATCTCGCAGTGCTCCCCAAACACTCCACTTTCTGGAGATTTTATTTCATAAACGTATATATTCAAAATCTCAGAAACACCACAGAGTACCATTAAATCCATAATTACCAAAAAATGAAATAATAATAATAAAAAATAATAATATGGCAACACAACAAACCTGTGGATAGACTGTAGTCCACCATAACTTACAGAACGCCACAAGGGCGTGAGTCAGAAAGGCAACAAATGGACTAAGGGTAACCCTGAAGAAGCTAGAAAGCTTTACAGCAGAGACTGGTGTATCCATAGAGCTCACCTAGTGTTGGATATTCTTTTAATTTGCAGTTATGCGGAAACTGGTGGAATGATGGATGGTGCCAAATACAGCAAATTTTTGGAAGAAAAATTCTTAAAGGAGCTGAAGCAGTTTTGTTTTAAAAAAATAGACACGGATCCCATGTTTAATTGTGCTAAATATATAGATTTCCATTTTATATTTATGCCATGGGATGGCCTGGCAAGTTATCCAGGGTGTACTCTGCCCTTGCCCAGAGTTGCCTGAGATGGGCACCAGGATGAAGCCATTCAGAAAATGAATGAATTTTTCATTTACAGCATTTAGCAGATGCTGTTATCCAGAGTGACTTACATTAGAGCTTTAAAGTCTATCAATGAACATACAGTGGATCCTCGGTGCTCAAACACAATTCATTCCAAAGATACGGTCGATTACCGATTTGTTTGAAGAGTGGAAGAACATTTACATTAGAAATAGATAAAAGTGGATTAATGCATTCAGTTGAATGTTTAATTCAGTCAGTACAGTTTTATGTAATTTGAAAATGAGGTGTATTTATGAAGTATGCCCCACAGGCAGGATGTGAGCTAGAAGAGGAGAGATTCTGGAGTGAGTTAGATGAAGTGATGCAGAGTACCCCCAGAGGTGAAAGAGTGGTCATTGGGGCAGACTTTAATGGACATGTTGGTGCAGGCAACAGAGAGGACGAGGAAGTGATGGGCAGGTTTCGTATCCAGGACAGGAACACAGAAGGAAAGATGCTGATCGATTTTGCAAAAAGGATGGAAATGGCTGTGGTAAATACTTTCTTCCACAAGAGACAGGAGCATAGGGAGACTTATAAAAGTGGAGGTAGGAGCACACAGGTAGACTTCATCTTGTGTAGGCGATGCAATTTGAAGGAAGTCAGTGATTGCAAAGTAGTAGTGGGTGAGAGTGTTCTCAAACAGCATAGGATGGTGGTGTGCAGGATGATGCTGATGGTGAGGAAGGTGAAAAAGGCAAAGCCAGAGCAGAAGACAAAGTGGTGGAAGCTGAAAAAGGAAGAGTGTCGTGTTGTCTTCAAGGAGGAGTTGAAACAGGCTTTGGGTGGTCAGGAAGTGCTTCCAGACGACTGGACAACTACAGCTAATGTGAGCAGGGAGACTGGTAGGAGAGTACTTGGTGTGTCCTCTGGAAGGAAAGTAGATAAGGAGACTTGGTGGTGGAATGAGGAAGTGCAGGAGTGTGTACAAAGGAAGAGGTTAGCTAAGAAGAACTGGGACTCTGGGCGCGATTGAGATGGTTTGGACATGTACAGAGGAGGGATAGTGAGTATATTGGTAGTAGGAAGCTGAGGTTGGAACTACCAGGCAGAAGGCCGAGAGGAAGACCAAAGAGAAGATTTATGGATGTGGTGAAGGAGACATGAAGGTAGTTGGAATAAGAGTAGAAGACGTAGAGGATCGGGTGAGATGGAGGAAAATCATTTGTTGTGGCGACCCCTGAAGGGAACAGCCAAAAGGAAAAGAAGAAGAAGAAGAAGACAATACTGTATGTACATACATTAATGTACAAAAGAGTAAAACATAATAATAATATGTAATTTGTTTACATACCTTTCTGATTGTGATGTATCAACGTATGTGAATGGATGGGGAGGGAGAGATGGGGGAGGGGTTATTGCTTTGAGGGGGCGTGGTAGTTTTTCCCTTCTCTGTCTCTTGATCTCAGTTGATTCTTCACGTTCTCATGATTTTTCTCTTTTCCTTTCCAGTAGAATTACTGCTGCTTTTCTTAGGACCCGGGATTAAGGGTTAAAGTAGCCGTACTGTAATGAATAAACACGATACGCAGTACAAGATTCTCTCTCAATTGCTGTTCAGTGCTGAACACTGAGCAGCGTTCAACACACTCAGCTCTGCTCAATTCAAACTCTGATCATTTGTTCAAACACCAAGGTAGATTGTCCTCATTTTTTTGATCAAACTCTGATTTGTTTAACTAAAGAGTCGTTCGACTTCCAAGGTTCCACTATATTCTTAAAGTTGTTTGTTTGAACACGCACTAAATATAACATCAGTCAATTTCAGTTGGTAAATGATGTGTGTGTGTGTGTGTGTGTGTGTGTGTGTGTGTGTGTGTGTGTGTGTGTGTGTGTGTGTGTGTGTGTGTGTGTGTTTGTGAGAGTAATAAATAATGCCAAAAAAGGTAATTTTTCAGCTGTGGTTTGAGGACAACCAGTGACTCAGTTGTCCGGACATCCAGAGGAAGTTCATTCCACCATCTTGCAGCCAGAACAGAGAAGAATTTAAATGCATTTTCCCCTTGTTCCTTGGTAGAAGGAGAGAGTAGTCTAGCAGTACTAAAGGATCTGAGAGAACACAATGCAGTGCAGGGTATGAAAAGTACTTTGAGGTATGAGGATGCAGGTTCATTTTTATTGGTAAGCATTAGTCTTTTAAATCTAATGTTAGCAGCTAATTATGTTAGAGCGGTGGTGTGGTATGAGAAAATTTGGGACGGTTGAAAGCAAACCGCACAACTGCATTCTGGTTCAGTTGCAGAGGTCGAAAAGCATTCAAAAGTACACCTTCTGGTAGTCAGTTGCAGTAATCTTTGAGATGACAAGGGATTTAACAAGTATCCATATAGGAGAACCCAATAGACTTAGG
>CM045742.1:4230000-4305000 GCA_024760905.1 Plotosus lineatus | reverse complement strand
GTGAAGGTCGACACACATCTGCCTCACTTGGATGGGTTGTTTCTTTGTCTGTCCCATGTTGAAGAGAGGATAAGGGAAATGACCAAAGTCAGAGAGGCTAGATTGAGATGGTTTGGACATGTACAGAGGAGGGATAGTGAGTATATTGGTAGTAGGATGCTGAGGTTGGAACTACCAGGCAGAAGGCCTAGAGGAAGACCAAAGAGAAGATTTATGGATGTGGTGAAGGCAGACATGAAGGTAGTTGGAGTAAGAGTAGAAGATGCAGAGGATAGGGTGAGATGATTTGCTGTGGTGCCCCCTGAAAGGAACAGCCAAAAGGAAAAAGAAGAAGATATATATATATATATATATATATATATATATATATATATATATATATATATATATATATCAAAGGCGGGCCATGTCTCTCACTGTCTATGGTGAGAGGTTCATGTAAAAGAACCATTGCTGACTTTCGTAAAGAGTAGCTGCAAAGGGTTGTGACAGGAAGGGCAGCCGACGTAAAAACCTATGCCAAATGAAACGTGCGAATCAGATGATGCCTGTGGCGACTCCTGAGAAAAAGGGAAAAAGCCAAAAGAAAAAAAGAAAGAAAGAAAGAAAGAAATATATATATATATATTTGCCATCACTTTTCCAAAGTTTTCCACTAGAGCAGTTTCAGCTGAGTTTCAGACACAGCCTGAGTTATTACAATCCTTTTGAATTTACTATTAATTCTATTCAGTTTATTACAGACCACTGCTGCCTGCATAAGCCACTTTTGTGTGGTGTAAAGATTCTCATGGATTTCAAATACCAGCTCAACTGCAGCAGGAACACTTTACTCCCAGCATCCCTGATTCAGCAGAGTTTCATTAACTCATTAGTTGCATGATATCAGTGAATGTAAATAGAAAAAACAGACAAGGAGTTTCTCTGTGTCTGTCTTAGGGCTAGAGGCTGGGTGGGTGGGGGGTCTAGTGGTTAAACCCCCTTTTTCTGGATCTCACACTTGCCTGGATATGGCTTGTCCTCTAAACCTTTTTGCAAAATAGGCCGCTTTCTTTGCTAGAACAATTCCCCATTCAGTCAAAGTTGGCAAATATTCTACCCTATGGTGAAACATCAGTGTGAATAACATCAACTTTACAGGACAAAAGAAAACATATCTACACATTCTTAGTGAATCATTAGGATATTGATACTCATTCAAACCTTCTGCTGAACTGTTATCCTAATATGTCACCTCATGTCAACACATGAAATTAAACATTTTCTCCTAACTCTTTCTAATAATTTTTGATTAGATGTATTACTACATATCTCTAAAGTACTAGTATTTACATTATATTTCATACTATATATACATGTGTACTCATCCAATCCTAATGTTCTTTGTGTTAGTCTGTAGGTTTTTTTAGGATGCAGCTAATAGCACACTTAGATCGTATTGGGCTCCAAAGAACTCAACCAGCAGGCCCTTGATAAGCGTGGGATCCAACTCAGACTATTTGCAATGCTGACGGCTCGACTTGATCGACTGTCAGGTTGAAATCTTCACCATCTCATTTCCGCTGATGTCCGTGCCAAGTGTAGTTTGAATTATTTGTGCTGGTGCAGACAGACGCTGAGTAGCAGACAGAGCTGTTGGCTGGCAAGAACCCTTCAGCCATGTCCTTAGAAATATACAGAATCACCAGACTCCAGGCAACGGTGAATAATACCTGCCCTTAAGCCACTAGTTAGAGTTGAAAGCCTCCCAGTGTTGCTGAGTTTGAGTGTCAGCCTATAATGTGTCATGTTGAGTCAGCAGGCCTTTACCTCGATCTGTAAACAAACGATCAGCATTACATGCGAGGTGCCAATCATTTTACCCAAAGACCTCATGCACTCTGAGGGGGAAAAATACACATAAATGGCTGTTCAGATAAGCATTATTTGAGTGACCACACGGCACTGTAACAAGCTCAGTCTCCACACTGCCTAATGGGAAACATATTACATTAGAACTTGACAACTGAGCACCTTTTCAGCTTGAATGACTTGTGCTAGAGTTCTGGGATTGCAAGTAGGCATGCAGACTGAAATGGCAGCTCATGAAACACTTTGATTACCGGCACATCATATCTCGTGCACATTCATGCTTCTGGTTAGTAGTATTAAAAAAATAAAACCACAGAGACACTGAGAGAGTGCAAAATACCTCTTCCAGGCACAAATGGACTATTATAATTTGGCATAATTACAACAAAATGTCTCCCCCTCGTGGGCATCTCTTTTGACTGCATAGTGACAAATCAGCATTTTTTAGTATACAATAGGCCCTCATTATTTGTGTGGGTTTGGTTCCGGCCCCTCCCGCAAATGAAGATAATGTGCGATTTCTGTACCGGGAAGTAAAACCCCATGCATGATATTACATGAACGAATGATCAACCGGAAGTAAAATACTATGTATCTATTACATGTGCTAAAATTTGCTTCTTAAATACATTCTATAGACAGTCTTACTCATTAATACAGTATCAATGTAGTAAAATGTAGTAATGATTAAGAAAAACTTACAGTACTGTAGTTTTCAAAATTTCCCACTAGGGGAGGTATTGCATTGCATTATATCAGGGGTCGGCAACCAGCGGCTCAACTGCAAAAAGAAAATGCCGCTTATTTACTCACATCGTTAAACCAGCTTTCACCTGACGGCCAGATGGGTACCCAGTGGATATCTTTTCAAAAATGCTTTTTTAGGGTTGAACATTACATAGATGAAATTAACAGTCACGGGCGTGGGCGAATATTTATTTGGTGTGGGCGGAGTGATTTTGTGTGCGTGTTTTTGATCTGCTGTGTTGGTGGATTTCCAAATTCTTGTGCTCATGACAAGGAGTGCTCTCACCATCAGCCAGCAGCAGAGCAGCGAGCGAGAGAGATTTTTCCGCCACTGGGATTTGTAATCCAGGAACAGAAATCACAGATGAAGTAAGAGACGGTGAATGAGATTTGTAACACACTCCACCGAAAGTAGGTGCTTATCGCAAGTGACACACAGAACTTGTGAGGCGATGCGTGGCTTATCCGGACTTCCGATCTTTCAAGTGAGCAAGTGCGGGTTGAATACTTTTTTAGTACACATCTGGCTGCAGCCCATCCCTCGCTTTTGTTCGATATACATGCTTTTTCTTTATAAAAATACAAGAAGGACTCGAACACATTCATTTAATTTTTGAACCGCTTAATCCTGATTAGGGTCACGGGGAGGCTGGCGATTTTTTTTTTTAATCTAAATGTTTTGGTTGCAAGTAGAATTGTAATTTAATTGTCTCTGCAGTCATTTAAATCAATGCAACACCTTGTTGTTTTATAGTAACATGAAGGAAAACGGGGAAAAACATTATATGCAGTGGTATTTGATTTTAAATGTTAAAAAAAGGTTTGTGGCTCCAAGCGTTTTCTTTAGGTTCAGGATTCAGAATATTTAGTAGCCATCTGTGCTTTTTACAAACATAGGAATTCTTGTGAGGCTGTTCATGGAGTCAAGTTACAAACAGAAAAGAAGTCTCAAATCAACAACACAAACTGCTATAAAATAAACACATAAAAATTCTATATCTAAAAGGACCGCACACAGACCCAGCAAACAATACAATAATAACAACAAAAGTAATAAAAATAAAATAATGATGATAATGATGATGATGATAATAATAATAATAATAATAATAATAATAATACAATACATAAATCAGTAGATAACTACAATAAACGAAATTGCACTATATTATATTATATTATATTATATTATATTATATTATATTATATTATATTATATTTATATTGCCCTATGCCCATTGTTTTGTTGGAAAAAAAATGAACAGTTATCTGGGTAAACAAAATGGCCGCAACTTCAAAGTTAGATGTTCTCCAGAGCAAGGTTTAGAGATAATCTACAGTCAGTACACCAGGTTTATTTAACCAGAAGCCGCCATTCTTCTGCCACGGTTCTAGTTGTTAGCCGCTGCGCTCCGGTCCTCTCTGGAGGCTGTGAATCCGGCTGGTGTAGTCGGCTCGTCAGGTGTACTCTCCTCGAGCCATGTTTCACAGAAACACAGCATGGAGCAGTCCTGTAGATCCCTCTGTGCTGCAGTCCGAGCATGAAGCCCGTCCATCTTGTTTTGCAGAGACTGAACATTTTCAAGCAGTATGACCGGGAGTGCTAACCTTCCACTGCTAACCAAGCACCAGAGTCGTAGTTCAGCCCCTCCTCGCTTGCCGTGTCTCTGCCTGGGTTTATTGTTATCTGGAGTGTGGCTAGCATTGAGCTGTGGTAGCATATTAGCTCAGGATAGGAGTTGAGCGTGCTCAGCTTTAAATGTCCAAAAGGACTGTGGTCTCATAGCTGTAGTAGGATCACACAGTCATAGATGAGCATAGTGCAAAAAAAGCCAAACTAACAAAAACAACATTTAAAACAAACAAAGAAACAATTTGAAAAAAGAACTCCGCGACATTGCCCTCTAGGAAACACCATCTTGACCATTCACTGTTAAATGGCCATCGTCCATGCTGTTGACATAGATTCGTCCACTGAAAATGTTCCGCCGATGATCCGGGAAATTTCAACAATTATGCTGCTAAATTTTTTCAGTTAAAGTTTGCAATTTTTCTATCGGAAAGAACTTTTTAGAAGTGGGACTCCTAACCGAGGAGCTCCGCCCTTAGTGAATGTGAAAAACGGGTCCAAATGGCTCTTTGAATGGCAAAGGTTGCCGACCCCGAACTAGAAGTATCCAGAATACTAAGGCAGGTTCCATTCTGATGACGACCTTGTTTCATACAACATTCACCTTTTTAGCAGTTCTGCAGCAAAATGTTTTCCTTCCTGAATCATATCAAGCAGTTCTACTTTTTCATGCAGCATCATTACCTTTTTCTGGCACTTTGGCACCTTACCAGAAGCCTGAGAGCTTAACTGTAACTAAAAACACACACACTTAACAAGCACAGGCACAAAGTGTGTGCGAATGATGGAAAAAGGGTCGTTACATCACCTCAACCAATCAGCAGAAGGGAGAACAGACATTGGCTGAATTTGAATCACGTGACAGTTGCTCAGCAATCCGCGATAATGTGAAGCCGCAAACTGTGAATAGTCAAGGGCCTACTGTATTTAGAATATTTTTCAATGTGATCACATGCACTGATCACCTCCAAAATTGACAGGTTTTTTATTTGTTCCACACTATACTCTTGAAAAAAAACCCCTCCAAAATCCATGCATAGCTTTGCGAGTTATCTCACGCACAAAAAAAAGGCAAATTAACAAACTAATACCTAACGAATGTTCCAACATGGGTGAAAATATTGCAGAATCCTGGAAGAAGTATCAAACTTAATTGGATCCGGACATATGGGCAAAGAACATGTCCAAAACAGAAAATGCACAAATTCCTAGGCCAATTGTAGGAGTGTTTTGTAATACAATCATTGTATATCTTTTTCAAAGTGTTTTGCATGTTTTCCGTCTTGTCCATTTTATACGTCTGCTGTGTGCTAGCCTATGATGTCTTTGCTTTTTGGCTCAGAACCATATGGTTTTCTTACTGTAGCTCTTCAGTAACATTTATGTAGTTTGCCAGAGACTCTTCTCCAAAACAACTTATATTTATCATTTTTTGTACAACTTATTGATTGAGGGCTTTGCTCAAGGGCCTAACAGGGGCTTAAACCCACTACTGCTTACTGCTTGTAAGTTAAACCCACGAGACCTCCTCATAAATTCACGTGTATCATATGGAAGTGTTAATGACAGTGTTATATTGAGGATAGATATGTCACATTTTATATATATATATATGTACAAACTGGATTCTAAAAAAGTTGGGACACTATAGAAATTGTGAATAAAAACTGAATACAATGATGTGATGGTGACAAATTTCAGTATTTTATTTTGAATAGAACATAGATGACAGGGTCAAAAGTTTAAACTGAGAAAATGTAGCATTTTAAGGGAAACAATATGTTGATTTTAAATTTCATGGTGTCAACAAATCTCAAAAAGTTTGGGACAAGGCCATTTTCACCACTGTGAAGCGTCCCCTCTTCTTCTTACAGCAGTCTGCAAACGTCTGGGGACCGAGGAGACAAGTTTCTCAAGTTTAGAAATAGGAATCCTGTCCCATTCTTGTCTAATATAGGCCTCGAACGGTTTGGCTGTCTTGGGCCTTCTTTGTTGCACCTTCCTCTTTATGATGCACCAAATGTTCTCTATAGGTGAAACATCTGGACTGCGGGCTGGCCATTTCAATACCCGGATACTTTTCCTATGCAGCCACAATGATGTAATTAATACTGCATAATTAATCCGGTTTGTACATGTGTCACATATCTGAGGTTTAAGTAGGGCAAACCTTCAAAATGCTGGGTAACAATTGATTTTTTTTTTTTACAGATGCTTTCACATGTTCTTCAAGCACTATCTGATCCACAGTAGAATTCATGGTGGATTCTATGATGGTGAGCTGGCCATGTGTCTGATCATGTTCACCTGCTCTGATAGACCTGTGTGTGTTTATAGCCATTTTAAGGGGGAAATATGTGGGAGTGTCCTAATTTTTTCCTCAGTTCAAATACACATTGTTGTTGATATCTTTTGTTTAATGAGTAAAAATATGTTAATTTATGATGCTTAATTACAATTATATCACGTTCTTTTCCATAAATAAATAAAACCAAGATTGGACATTATTATGTGAACATTTTTTGATAAACAGTTGTCTATTTACAAGGACTTTTGAATTTTTTCATGTGACTGTAAACATGAATACAGATATTGTAATAGCTTTGGAATGAGGACCATATTAATTTAAAGGCATCTGTAATTCTGAAATGGAGAACTGTCCAATGACGTCATCTCTAATGACATATACAGAACATATATTTAAATTGTTAATGATTATACCTATAGAGAGCACCACTGAATTGCATTGGATGATTTGTATGAGGAGGAGTTTAATTCACTGAAGTGAGTGTAACATTATTTATTTCGGCAATTTTATACTGAGTTTATCCATCGCCCATCGCTAAGGGAGGCCATTTTGTTTTCTTAGCAAGGTCAGTCAAGCAGTACCCGTACTGGATAAGCAGCTCCACAATGACAGTCCATCTCTGAGATTTTTCTCTTCGGAACAATTTGCTTTGTGTTATTAATTGTACACTAGACAGTGGTGGCCTGGTGGTAAAAGCGCTGGATCACTGATCCTAAGGTTGGGGGTTGTCACTGTCCCCCCAGTGCAGCTAACTAGGTTATCAAAGGCTGGCCATATGTCTCACTGTCTATGGTGGGAGGTTCATGTAAAAGAACCATTGCTGACTTTTGACGAGAGTAGCTGTATATCTGTCAGCGTGTTTCTGCCCTGCGATGGCCTGGCGAGCTGTCCAGGGTGTACTCTGCCCACGCCCAGAATGTGCTGGCTGGGTGCCAGCCTCCCTGTGACCCTAATTAGGATTAAACAGTGACAGAAAATAAATGAATTGATTGATTGAAACATATTTTACTCATTGAAGAAAGGGATTGGACACAAGTTATCCAACTTAGTGAAGCCCTCTCCACAGATTATTCAGCCAATTAACCTACTGTGCATGTTTTTGGACTCCACACAGAAACACCCAGGCTTGGATTCAAACCCAGGCCTTCTTGCTGTGAGTCAGGCGTGCTAACCACTACGCCACCGTGCTGCCAATGAATGAATGAATGAATTTTACGCTAAATAAACACCTGAAAATGAGTTTGGATCTCTTGCATCATGAATTGGACACCTTTCACCATGACAGGATCTCACCTATTCTCATCATAGACGTGTGACATATAATCTATATGTTAACGCAGCTTCACAGCTTTTAAGTCCACCTCATCCAAACCTTTCCTTGTCCCTTCTCTTTCATAGCAGCACTAAATTCATACAACAAAAACAAAGTAAAACACGCAGGTTGTTTGAACAACAATGTTTATCGGAAATTTATATGTTCTGACTCTGATCTCCTCAATGCACAGCTGGGTTCCTACCATCATGTTTTAACTACCCTGAACCCCATGTACAGTATATCTGAAAGCAAAGAAGCGTGTAATGTGATGACTGTTCCAGCAATGACTCATAACGCTAACAAGTTTACACCTGTTCCGATGTTAATGCTAATAGGAGCTAGCACTTTCATAGGTCACTCATGGTGTGTACACTAATTATAAAATGTGAATAACATCACAATATGTCTAACCGGATTAAGTACAAGTGTTTCTTGCAACAGCGTCCTGACTTCTGTGACTCATACAAGTCTTAGAAAGTAATTTTTGAGTGTATGTCTATTTATAAACACTCACCTTACAGACAGGAATATACTGTCACCATTATCAATGTCAAAGTTCATCATCAAAGTTCATAAGGAAGTTCGAGCACATTGACTTGCTCAGTACAACACATGAAATCAAGTCAAGTCAATTTGAGTAGGTCTTACAGTCATGCTTTCCACATGCTTGTACTCTCACAGCAATAAGATTTGAGTCCTAGGTTTGGCATGGAGGTTTGTTTGTGGAGTTTGCATGTTCTCCATATTCATGGAAAGTGTTTTTTTCTTGTTGTGCAGTGGATTCAGAAAGCCATGGCTCCATCAATGTACATGTATCATGTGTCACTGATAAGCTTTCTGACAAAATGGCCATGTAAAGTAGACGGGGTAATAAATTTGATGTGAATTTTAAAGAAAGAACCAGTTTGTGGAGGGCTGCTGATTCTGCTATTAAGAACCCACACGAGTCCTTCGGGGTTAGCTGTTCAACTGAATTCTGAGCAGGACTCAGAGTAACGTCCCCTATAAAACTTTTACTGAAACCATCATCATCATCAGCTCATCTTTCATCTTGGAGTCATTTCTCCGGTAACTGTTCGGTTTAAAAAGCAGACCAGACTGGTGGCCTTATCAAGGCCACATCTTTTAAAGGAAATCGACAAGATCCCCACTCACTGTGTTGCTCTGACATTTACTGCTGGAGCATTTGCTTTAATGAGGCTGATGGTGGTCATCAGTATCCTGATCACAACTGGCAGGATTTAGATCACAAACCCTGCTGATTGAAGGTCTCCACAAGATATTTGCAGAAATGCATAGTGAGCCCATCGGTAGCAAAAGATGATCCCGAATACAGTGATCGGGACCGGTTTGCTGTACAGTGTCCTGCTTATTACAAACCTATTTATGAAAAAAAAAATGTTGACAATACTCGAGGAATGATTGCCAGCAACAACATGGTTTAATGTTGCGTTAAAAAGAACTGCAAGACCACTGAATGCTGGGAACTGTTGACTAGTGGTTAGCACATCTATCCTTACCGGAAGAAGATCCGGGATTTGTGTCCTGGGCCCTTCGAGTTTGCATGCTTTCCCCATGCTTGCGTGCATCTTCTCCTGGTACTCTAGTTTTCTCCTACAGTCCATAAACATGTACATTAGGCTAACTAGTCGCTTCATTTCCCCGATGTGTAAGTGTGAATTATTGTGTGTCTTGGCCTTGCAGTTGACAACTGGGCTGTTCAGGATGTACCAAACATCACTCCAACTCGGCTGACCTAGGCTCCAGCCTATTCACAACCCTAACCCTGATTTCTCATCCTCAGCTGGACACGTAGCCCCACTTTTGCTTCCTCTCCTTCTGCCATTTGCACCAACTGTTTTCACTCTCTGATTTGAAATATTATAGAAGAATTCAAAGAAAAATGTACTATTATTGATGATTCGCTCATTAGACCGCAACCAAAAACGCATACGCAGCAGTTTGGAAAGAAGCATCTCCTCTTTTTGCATGTCATGGAAGCATGGAATGTATGTGTGCTTTCGGCCCTGCTTGGATGTTTGTGTTCATGTGATAGAGAAGGCAATACAGGGATCCCTCACTACTTCGTGCTTCAGTTCATGCGGCTTCAGTGCATTGTGTTTTTTTTAAATATTCATTGATCTAAAAAGGAAATTAAGGAAGAATATGGAACAAAGTTCAGGAAAATGCCTCAAAAACAAGGCCAATTATGCAAAAAACCCCCCAAAAAACCAAACAAAAACAACCCAAAACCTCACATTAAAACGACTTACATTGTTGTGAGGTGTGCATCGTTGTGCGCGGGTGTCTGTAAGTGTGTGTACTGCATTTATATTTTATTTACATCTTATGCATTATCTGTGAATGTTTAATTGTTATTACTTAATAATCATTTATAGCATCGAATATGTATTTATTGACATTATATATACACACAGAATATGACCTCCAGCAACTGATAAACCGATTCTCTCATGCTTGCCGTGACTTTTAAAAAAGACCAATGTGCTGGGTCAGGATATGGATACACCACCTGTCATCACCATGAACAACTACCAACTGGAAGTGGTCCATGAGTTCACCTACCTGGGATCCACCATCACAGACAACCTGTCCCTTGACGCTGAGTTAAACAAACGCATCGGCAAGGCTGCAACGACGCTGGGGAGATTAGCCACTCGTGTCTGGGAGAACCCCACAGTGACTACCAAAACCAAGACGGCTGTCTATAATGCCTACGTCGTCAGCACTCTCCTATACGGGAGCGAGGCATGAACAACCTACAGAAAGCAACAGCGGCAGCTAAATAGTTTCCACCTTTGAAGCCTCTGCCGTATCCTCAGCATTAGCTGGAGAGACAAGGTGCCCGACACCGAGGTCCTGGATTGCGCTGGTCTCCTCACCATGTACACACTACTCAGACAGTGCAGAATGCGCTGGATTGGCCACGTGTGCCACATGGAGGACGGCAGAATACCTAAGGACATCCTCTATGGAGAATTTGCCGTTGGCAAACGACCCCGTGGCTGCCCACAGCTGAGGTACAAGGACGTGTGTAAACGAGACATGAAAGCCTTGGAAATCAACCCCGAGAGCTGGGAGGACAATGCTGCAGATTGCAGCAGCTGGCGCTGCGTCCTCCAAAAGCAACTGTAGGAAGGTGAATAGAAAATCACCAATGAAGACATCGGAAAAAGGGCCAGACGAAAAGAAAAAACAACTGACTCTGCCGCATCTATTCACTTCTGCTCCTCATGTGGCAAGGACTGCCATTCCCGCATCGGCCTCATAAGCTACAGGTGGCATTGTTTAGAGTGAAGTACTACGAACGGACAGTGAAAGGGCACAGTTTCCATGGTCGATTCCGACCAAAGGAGGCGTACTACTACTACTATACGCATGCATGTATATGTCAGTTGGGGGGCAGGGGGTGGAGAGGTGGGGGGTGGGATCCAACTTCATGGATTTTGATGGTTGTGTGGTGATCTCGGTCCTAATTAACCACGGAAAGTGAGGGATATGACTAATATACTTGATGGGATATGACTAAATTACGGAGAAAATGATAAAAAATTATAAAAAGTGGCTTATTAGAGAGTGGTCAGCTGTACAGACGTGACTAGTTACGTGTTCATTCACACAGGGAATTTTGCTGTAGCGGGATGTGCGTTTGGTATCGGGGCCTTCAGTATAATTTAACGGACTTAATCCACCTCTTAACACCAGCTCTATCACCTCGCAATTGTACAAACCACCAATAATACACAAAAACAAGGCGTGGCACAGCAGAGACAGAAGCATTTTGTGTATTTCTATTAGTAACTCTAAGCATTACATGACGATAATTTTGGAACACAACCAAAAAATTGGAACACAACCAAAAGTAAAACAGGGTAAACCTTACCTCCACTTCTTCAAACTCTCCTTATTATATCTCACTTTTTTAGAAATGTTCGCCATGAAAATTAACCAAGTCCAACACCAAGTTGATATCTCCTTCTCTGTCAGCCATCGTTTGCATGAAAAATTCTAACTTAAATGGATTGTGTGCAGATCGCTACTAATTATTCAGCTAGTTTTGCTCTGAAACGACCAATCAGAGAACAGAAAATGCTGAGATTATTCTAGGCCTGCTAGCCGGCCCTGTGAGGTGAATCAGAAAACGGTTAATGAAACTGTCCCGTCACTAATATAGTTTAAGTGACCTCGGCCAGCAGTGATGATTCTGAAAGCCCTGAGCAGATTAGATTGACATGGCGGCACATAGAAGCTGAAATCTGATTGGACAAAAAAAAAAAAAAAAAATCTAACATCCATATACATGTACCGGAGGCAGTGCAGCCAAGAGACTCACTATGAAACGAAGAGAACAGAGAATGGGAATAAATGAATACAATTTAATGGAACAAATACTAGAATGAAAGCTGTTACTGTAGGTCAGGGCTTCTCATAGTGTTTAGGCCGGCAGAGAAGACCTTACTGGCTCTACTGGTATTTTTAGCCTTTGTTTACAAAAAAAAAAAAAAAAAAAAAAAAAAAATATATATATATATATATATATATATATATATATATATATAAAAAACAAAAGAAACAATATAAATGACGAGTGAGTGCTCAATGTTACCTCACAGTGGTTAATCCATTAAAATAATACACACAATGCAAAAAAAAAAAATCAGTCACAATGTTTTGTTTCAATCATTTAAAATGTATGAGTGTAAAGGATATGAGACTGTTACATTAAGAATCATGCCTCAAGGTGCACATATTATTCAGCCAGCTTAATTAGGATATTTATTTAAAAAAAAAAAAAAAAAAAAAAAAGGCTTTTTTTTTTTGGTACGTCAGTTCAGGTTCCAGAAGACAAAAAGGTGGGGCAAGTTTCAATCCAAGCTGTCAGGAGAAAAGGCTGTTTTGACTGCACAGCGTAGAAGAACGGTGCCACATTATTTAACTTTCCAGCCCATTTTCAAAGTTCTAACAAGGAGGGGAGACAGTTTGAGTGAAGTCAGTGCTGAATTACACTGAATGACTCATTTTACTGAACAGCTGACGTTGTAAGTAATGATGTATATTTCAGTTCAGTAAATGGCAGCCTGTTTCTTGAGACCACAGCAATGCTCCATCTAACTTCTCCTTTCGGCTGCTCCCGTTAGAGGTCTCCAAGCCAGATTATCCTTGTCCATCTCTCTCTGTCCTCTTCATCCCTCTCCGTCGCAACAATCAGCTGCATGTCCTCTCTTACCACATCCATAAATTTCCTCTTGATCCTCCCTCTTCTCCTCCTACCAGGAAGTTTCATCTTCAATATTCTTCTACCAATATACTCTTCACCTCTTCTTTGTACAAGTCCAAACCATCTTAATCTGACATCTCTCACTGTGTCCCCTGTGCTGTCCCTCTGACATATTCATTTCTATTTCCCTCCATTCATGTCACTCCAGGAGAAAATTGCAGGATCTTCATCTTTGTCATCTCCAAATCCGCCTCTTGCATGTTTGCCAGCGCTATCATGTCCAAACCGTACAACACAGCTGGCCTCACTACTGTCTTATAAACCTTTCCATTCACTCTCAAAGTTACCCTTCTTTCACAAAGCAGCTGCTCTTCTACACCCATTCCACCCTATCTGCACTCCCATCTTCATTTCTCCACCACATTCTCCATTAACTTAAAGTGAGTATATTGGTAGTAGGATGCTGAGGTTGGAACGACCAGGCAGAAGGCCTAGAGGAAGACCAAAGAGACGATTCATGGATGTGGTGAAGGAGGACATGAAGGCAGTTGGTGTAAGAGAAAAAGATGTAGAGGACAGGGTGAGATGGAGGCAGATGATTCGCTGTGGCGACCCCTGAAGGGAAAAGCCGAAAGGACAAGAAGAAGATTCTCCGTTAACTTAAATTCATCGATTTTTATCACATTTATTCCTTACAGCAGCAGTCTTTCATCACCCTCCCTACCATTCACACACATGTACTTACCTTTGTCATTCATTTCCTTTCTCATGAGAGTGTAGCTCCACCTTTCCTGACTCATCTCATTACAAATCACACTGTCAACCACAAACATCATCATCTTTCAACCTGCCAATGACGATTATAAAGAAGAAAAGGCTCAGAGCCGATCCTTGATGCAATCCCACCTCCTCCTTGGCCCAGTGCATCACATTTACCACACATCTCAACGCAGTCACACCTTCCTCATATATATCCTATAGGACTCTCACATATTTATCTGACTCATACAGTACCATAACTCTTGTCATATGCTCTATTTAAGTCCACAAACATGCAGTGCAACTCTTCTGACATTTCCTGTACTTCTTTATGAACATTCTCAAACCATATATGACATCTGTGGTGCATGGAACCATACTGCTGTTCACAGATCACCACCTCGCCTGTCAGCTTTGATTCCATTCCTCTTTTCCATGTCTTCATGGTGTGAATCATCAACTTTATGCATCTGTTGTTACTGCAGCTCTGCACATCTCCCTTTTTCCTGAAAATCTTCCATCTAGCATATCATTCCAATTACACTACAAGCCATATATACCGAGGAGAATTGTCCGAGGAACATGGGTGGCAGCCTTTTCTGAATCCACAATACAATTGTGTACAGCTTGGGCAAACTATCATGCCCCCTCAAGGGTCCTGTGGAGCGTATTGAGTTAGACGAGGGTACCCAGATCACATTATTTGTCACATTGTGACGAAAACCACATTGTTCCTCCTGAATCCAAAGTGCAATCATCGGTCGGATCCTCCTCTCCAGCACTGCTGCATAGACTTTCCCAAGTAGGCTGAGGAGTGTGATAATTGGAACACACACCTCTGGTCCCCCCTTTTTAAAAAGGGGGACTATCATCTCGGTTTGCCAATCCATAGGTACGGCCCCCAATAACCATGTGATGTTACGGAGATGTATCAACCACGACAGTCCTATAACATCCAAAGTCCTAAAATATTCAGGGTGGATTTCATCCACCCTCGAAGTCTGACCAGTGAGGAGATTTTTGACGACCTCAGCAACTGCAGCCCAGTGATGGGTGGACCCCCACCCAAACTGTCAGGGTCTTCCTCCACAGAAGGTGTGTTGGTGGAACTGAGAAGGTCCTTAAAGTATTCATTCCATCTCCTGACAACGTCCCCAGTTGAGTTGAGCAGCGCCCTACTTCCACTGTAAACAGTATTTGTGGGGAACTGTTTCCCCATCCTGAGGCATTGGATGGTGGTCCAGAAACTTTTCAAGGCCAACCAGTACTCGCTTTCCAGGCCCTACCCAAACTCCTCCCATGTCCAAGATCTTGTATCGGCAACAGCTCAGGTTGTAGAACTTTTGGCCTGCCGGTAACTATCTGCTGTTTCGGGAGTTCCACAGGCCAATAAGACTGGATAGGCCTACTTTGTCAGCTGGATGGCCCCCTTCACCACAGGTGTCCACCATCAGTTTTGGGGGTTAACCACCATAATAGGTACCAATGACCTTCTGGCCACAGGTATGTGCTTCCACCTCAAGAATGGAGGCAGAAAACATGACCCATTCGAATTCCATGTCCCCCACCTCCTTTGGGATGTGGTTGTAGCTCTTCCTGAGGTGGGACTGAAAGGCCCCTCTGAGACTAGACTCTGCCAAATGCTCCCAAGACATCTAACGCCACATATGGTCCTGGCAGGTCTGGAGGGCGACCTCCCCACCACCAGAGCCAGCTCATCACCAGGTGGTGATCAGTGACAGTTCAGCTCCTGTCTTCACTCAAGTGTCCAGCGCATGCGACTGCAAGTCCAGTGGCACGAATACAAATTCGATCATCGACCTGAGGCTGAGGGTCTCATGATACCAAATGCACTTGTGAACACCTTTATGTTCAAACATGAGTTTGTGATTGACAAACCGTATGCGATAGTCCAATCTCATATAAAAAATCTGCTCAAGATCCTGCAGTTTCAGCAAATTACAGGCTTTTTCCAGCCTACCTTTTCTGTCCAAAATTTTCGAGAAAATAGTTTACAAACAATTATTGGTCCTTCGGTAAGAATGAAATATTTTATACATTTAAAAATCTGGTTTTAAATTTTTACACAGCACTGACGAGACCTCTCGAGATGTTTTTAATCATATCTTTTCAACAACTGATGTTGGTGACTGTGCCATTTTTGTGCTCTTAGATTTAACTGCAGACTTTCGTAACATTTCAGTTTCTCGTTTGGAACAATATAAAGGCATAAACATAAACATGACATAAAGGCCTGGGTGCCTTTTAACTTTTTATATTGCAATGAAAAAAAAATACACAGATCTGGATGCTTTTGCCTAATATATCAAACTATTTGTCATGAACCTTGGAGTAAAGGTGGTTATGGACCTTAAGCTGGACAGACAGATCAGTGCAGGTTTTAAGTCTATTGCATCTGAGGTAACTGGACAAAATAAAGTCAGTTTTCTCTTGGCAGGTTTGTGTGATGGTAATCCATGCCTTTGTTACAGATAGATTACTGTGGATAAGTGGGCCATCCAATCGCTCATCTCCAGATGGTCCAAAATGCTGATGCACGTTTATTAACAGGCACAAAACAGTACGAGCACATTTTGGCAATTTTATCCTCACCCGACTGGCTGTCCATATATTTTAGGGCTAATTCTAAAATTCTTTTATTTACTTTTAAATCTGTAAATGACCTTTTTCCCTCATAGCTCTCTGAGATGCTTCAACCATATAAACCGACCTTCACACTCAGATCAGCTGATCAGCTGCTCCTGAGTGCGCCAAAAAAGCTTAAGCACAGGAACGACTGGGTTGTGACAGATTACACTGGGTTGTGACAGATTACGAGATTGTGGAATGACTTTCCCCTCTGTATATATGACAGGCCTCCTCGTTACCTATTACATATATTCTCAATAACACATTTATTCTCTCAGGCCACCGGAACTCTGAAGGTTTAATCCATTTTGATTTATTCATTAAGAGAGTGGTGCACTATGCTTGCTTGACAGCCAGGCTTAGAATCTGTAAGTATTCTATGATTTGATTACATTTTTTTGTGAGGTGCGCATCTGAGTGTGTGTGTGTGTGTGTGTGTGTGTGTGTGTGAGTGTGTGTGTGTGTGTGTGTGTGTGTGTGTGTGTGTGTGTGTGTGCGCGTCTCTATATGTGTGTTTGCGTGTGTCTATAAGTCTGTGTGTGTGCACGTCTGGGTGTGCGTTTGTGTGTGTGTGTGTGTGTGTGTGTGTGTGTGTGTGTGTGTGTGTGTGTGTGTATCAGTATTTTATTTTTATCTTATGCATTATTTTTGAATAGTGTTGAATATGTATTTTATATACATATATACATGTACCTATACATCAGTCTGTGTGTGTGTGTGTGTGTGTGTGTGTGTGTGTGTGTGTGTGTGTGTGTGTGTGTGTGTGTGTGTGTTGATCCTACTTCACGGAAATTTGCCATTTGTGGAGGGTCTCAGTCTCGGTCCCCATTTACCACAAAAAGTGAGGGTTCACTGTGTTCACTGTGACCTGCACCCCAAACCTCTTCACTCAACACCTGTTCCGAACCTCACTAAAGCATTTGTGGTGGAAGGAACACAAATCCACTCAAATCTACTGGAAAGCCTTTCTAGGAAAATGGAATTAAAGATAATGCTGATATGGGATGAAATCAGGACTGAGATCTTCAACAAGCACATTTGAGTGTATTGGTTGGGTGGCCAAACGTTTTTGACCATATTGTCTTTTAATCCTTCTTGGAAGTCAGGTGGATAAAAATAAAAATAAAAATAATCTAAAAAGTTATTGTGATAAAGGCTTATTCACATTTAATAATGTTTCAGCTTTAGTAGTTGTTGTTGTTTTTTCCAAGTGTAAAGTAAGTACAGACGCTCCTCGACTTACGTTTTAGTTATGTTCCGAACGGCCGAACGTAAGGTGAAAATAAAACGTAAGTTGTTACTGCACATTTTTTTTTTCCTTTTTTTAAACATATTTTATTCACTGATAAAATGGATTGGGAACAAGTTATCCAACTTAGAGAACCCTCTCCATGATACTTACAAATGATTATACATTACAATTTACAACACAAAGACTAATAAGAAGGATGACAGGAAAAAAAAAAGTAAATAAAGAAGGGCAGTTTAGGCAAATCTCTTTGATTGTCTTATATAAGATTGAACAGCTTTGAATACAAACTGGTTTTGAATGACAGATAAACATTCATTGTTTCCATTTAATAATAATTCTAAATCTATAGATCTTTTATTTGCAACAATTTCTCGCACATTTATAATTAATGTACATCTTTGTTATTTAAATAATGGACATTGAATAAAGTAATGATAAGAGTTTTCATGAGCATTACCATATTTACAGTCTGAGTTGGATTTAAGACCTATTCTAAAAAGATCATAATTTAGTTGACTACACCTGTATCTCAAACGTGTATGATAGATATTTAACATTCTTGGTCCGTAAGAGAAATACGATGGAACGCCCATAGTTGTCCGGCAGAGTACTGATTTAAATTTAGTAATTGATGTCAAATTTCGATATTCTGGTGGAATACTATTCCGTAATCTCATGGTCGATGGAATAAATGAAGATGTCGAAGATTTTAGATGTGAAGATGGAAGCGTTATGTCGTGAGAGTGTCTTAAATTGTATGTTCCAGTTGAGCCAACAGTTGGGGGTAGTATATCCCTTAGATACCCCGGAACCAAATCATGTTTCATTTTCTAATATAAACCAAGTTTTCTCATTTTTCTCCTTTCAGATAAGGTTTCCCACCCTGTTTCAAGATACAACTATTCGTGTTGAATATATTTAGGAAGGCCAGTAACAATATGGGCTGCTTCAAGCTGTAATTCTTCTAATGAATTTGCTTGCTCTAAGTTACATACATAATTCACAGGCGTATTCAAAGTGTGGCCTGATGACCACCCGATATATTTTGTTCAAAGTATTTCTATTCAGCAGAAACTTTAATTTCCTCATAGTACATAACATCTTTGCAAATGTATTAGCTAATTTTTCAACGTGACAAGACCATTTACAGTTTGCAGAAAAAGTAACACCCAAATGTTTACACGTTTCTACATTTTTAATTTCACATCCATCAAAATATAAATGTATATCTTCGGCATCTTTTTTAAATGAAGATATTACGGCTTCTGTTTTGTCTGGATTATATATAATGAGCCATGTTTTTGCCCACAAACTAAGCTTATATAAATTAGAATTTAAAGTTGTTTCGATTAGTTTGCTTTCTGATGATGAGTAGCCATGAGATGTATCATCGGCAAAGAGTCTAGTTATGCAATCTAGTTCATCTGCTACATCATTCATATAAACAATGAATAGAAATGGACCTAGGACTGACCCCTGAGGGACGCCAGCTGTGAGATTTCTGGGCTTGGATAAAGCTCCATTGATAAAGACTGATTGACTACGATTGCTTATGTAACTGTGCAACCATTCGAAAATATTTCCATTGATACCATACTTTTGTAATTTGTACAATAAACCTTTATGCCAGACTCGATCAAATGCTTTGGATGCATCACAAAATACTAGGCAATATTGCTCATGATTATCTAAAGATAAACAAATCTGGTTATATAGCTCAATTAGTTGATGGACAGTTGAGTGACCTTTTTGAAAGCCTGCTTGATATTTATACAGTAAGTCGTTACTATAGAAATACTTATATAAGTGCTTATACACTACTCTCTCAAATATTTTTTACCAACACAGCTTATTAGTGCTATAGCTCGATAATTCGATGCATTTGAGTGATGACCTTTCTTAAAAAATTGCATAACATGCGCTCATTTCCACTCTGCTGGATACGTGCATGTCTTAAGTGAATAGTTGAATATAATACATAAAAACATCACTAATAGAATCACTTATGTTCTTGAGAAGTTTATGATGCCTTATTACCACTGACACATTTAATAACATCAGATATTTCTTCTTTAGTAACAAATATATTTTCTAGGTTTTAGGTTTTTTTTCTAGGAATTACTTGTCCGCTGTTCGAAATATGGAAAGGGATCATTATCGTCAGTTGTAGTAGGTATCAATTCAAAGTATTCATTTAATTTGTCAGTCTTATCTAAATCTGTAAAGAGTGTTGGATGATCATCCGAATCATGTTTTTTAAGAGGGGGAATGCACAATGATGAGTCTGCCTGTTTTATCACAGAACGTAAAAGTTTCCAATAAGATGGTTTGTTTGCTGAATAAAGTTCAGACAAAAATGCATCTATATTTGAATAGAAATGTTCTTTCACAGAGTATTTCATGTTATTTACTTTATTACATTGTTTTTTATATATAGATAAGTCGCTTTCCCTTTTCGTATATTTTGCTTTTTTGCGCAACCTGTCTGTTTTCCTGCATTCCCTTCTTAATTTAGAATCAAACCACAGCTTATCATTGGGTCTGATAGTGACAACTCGTTTGGGGATACACTCTTTGGTTATTCATTTTATCGTAAAACACATCACAAATAGCATTTATATTCGAGCAATTATCAAATAGTTCTGGCCAATCAGTCATACATATTAAATCATTTAACTTCTCAAAGTCACCTTGATTATAACACCATACTTTTCTGGTGTAGGATATTTTTGTATTAATATGCGTACCTATGTGGATGTACGTACCGCTATGATCAGATATTGTACAATCAAACTCATTTATAGCACTATCAAGTACATCCACATCATCACTAACAATTATTGGATCAAGTAGTGTACTGGTTTTAGACGTGACTCTTGTGGGCTGTGTTATGACGTTTCTGAGATGTTTTCTGTTTAACAGCTTTAAAATATGATTTTGTTTATTAGAAAGTAAATTTTTGTTTATACCTCCAACAAGGGTTACTTAGCTTGATACATCCAAAGCAGATTCCATACTATCATCTAGACGATTCCAAAATGGTAGAGAATTGTATTCAGGTCTATAAGCAGCACAAACTAGTAGTCTGTTTGGCAACACTCTCACCCGCTACTACTTTGCAGTCACTGACTTCCTTCCAATTACATCGCCTACACAAGATGTAGTCTACCTGTGTGCTCCTACCTCCACTTTCATAAGTCACCCTATGCTCCTGTTTCTTCTTGAAGAAAGTATTCACCACAGCCATTTCCATCCTTTTTGCAAAATCGATCAACATCTGTCCTTCTCTGTTCCTGTCCTGGATACCAAACCTGCCCATCACTTCCTCATCCCCTCTGTTTCCTGCACCAACATGTCCATTGAAGTCTGCACCAATGACTACTCTTTCACCTCTGGGGGTACTCTGCATCACTTCATCTAACTCCCTCCAGAATCTCTCCTTCTCTTCTACTCACATCCTGCCTGTGGGGCATAAGCACTAACAACATTGAACATCACGCCTTCAATTTCTAACTTGAGACTCATCACTCTGTCTGACACTCTTTTCACTTCTAGAACACTCCTGACAAACTCCTCCTTCAAGATGACTCCTACTCCATTTCTCTTCCCATCCACACCATGATAAAACAGCTTAAACCCTGCTCCTAAACTTCTAGCCTTGCTACCTTTCCAGCTGGTCTCCTGAACACACAGTATGTCCACCTTCCTCCTCTGCATCATGTCAGCCAGCTCTCTACCTTTTCCTGTCATAGTTCTAACATTCAAAGTCCCGACTCTCAGTCCTTTCCTCTTCTCTCTCTGCCTATGGACACGCCTCTTGCCTCTCCTTCTTCGACCAACAGTAGTCCAATTTCCACCAGCACCCTGTTGGTTGACAGCACTGATGGCAGTCACTGTTAACCTGGGCCTTGACCGATCCGGTATGAAATTTGTATTGATGGCTTGCATTCTGTATTTTGGCAAATGTATTCTGCCCTTCCTGTTGCAACCCTCTACATTTATCCGGGCTTGAGACTGGCGTGAGGACGGACACTTGTTTGTGCCCCCCACCCCATGCTGCATTTCATACTGTACTATACATCCATAAATATTATTACTGTTTCTCATAAAACACCCCTAAATCAATTATTATCTACAAAACATTGTAAAATAACATCAACACTTATTTCTAATAAATAAAATTCAAGCAAAATAATTTCAAATAATTACATTTTCATCAAATTCACTTACCTTTCGCAGTGGTGCTTGAAGTGAGATGGTAGAGGAGAAGAAGGAGGAGGAGGCGGAGCCATTTGGAAGAAACGTGCAACGTTCACATGTTTTTCACCAGCATCAATTTGCTTGATAATAGCCATCTTCGTTTCAAACGAGATGGCTTGCCGCTTTTTCTGATTACCACTATCACTAGTAGCTTATGCTTCTGACCAACCATATTTGCTTAGGGTCACAAAGTCCGCAAAACAGTGTAAACACAAAGATCACAGAGACGACTTCTTAACACAAGGGTAACATGCGGTGAACTTGGAAGAAGCAGGGCACATTCAGTCTATTGTTTGTAAACAATTAACACAGCGCCATGTAAACAATGGATGCAGCGTCATGCATAAGTAGCATACTACATCTACGTACTATGTAAAAACGTCTCGTACTACAGAGAGCGCGCTAAACTCAAAATTTGACTTACAAAAAATTTTTTTTAACAAAAATTTTTTTTACAGTCAGTTCAAACGTAAAATTGAAAAAAAATACAAAAAAAAAACCAACCAAAAAAAAAAAACCAAAAAACAAAAAAATAAATAATAATAAACGGAAAGCGAGGAGTGTCTGTAATCTGATTGGTCTGCTCTCTCTTGATGTATCAAATATATACTGTATAATATTTATATTTTAAATAAATAAATATTTTAATTGTTTTATTTTAAATGTGAATACAGAAAAATAAAATGTAGTTCTGCATTAGGGTTTGATGAAAGTAAAGTTTTTGAGGCCTGGCTCACAGCCTATAATAATTTCACCAGATTGACAGACTCACCGTAGCTTGACGCTTGTGTCCAAAATCAGTTAAAGTGCTGCAATATCAGAGGAAGTTCATTTGAATTTGCATGTGGATTTGCTGTGACTATCTAGCCGAGACCCCTCACTGAATAAGTCAAGCTTATTACATTGCTCCAAATCATTAAGCTCAAATGTCACACCAGAACAGAACTATTATACTTTCCAACTCACACTATGTGTTAGTCAAACTAATTGCATGAAGGCACAGACACAGAACATGGTGTTATATCACATTGGCTCTGTGACCAAACTATGATGTGATGGAAAGTCCAATCAATTCAACCAGCCAACCACCCATCCATTATCTGTACTGATTTTATATTAAGAGTGAACAGGAGAGCTTCAGCTGGAGCCAGTCCCAACAGATATTTGATAAAAGTTGGGGTACACCCTGAACACGTTATCAAACTGTCACAAGCCTAAAGCACAGATTTTACACGTGTTAGTTGCCACATGAGCGCCATGGCTGGGATTACCGTGGCAATACCATGACTATTCTGAGGATTTAGGAAGTGATCTCACACAAAATATGAGTAGAATAAATAAACACTGGGCAGCATGGTGACCTAGTGGTACGCAAACCTGCCTTGTGCCTTTGTGGGTTTCCTAATAAGATAAGATAAGATAAGATACAGCTTTATTAATCTCACAATGGAGAAATTCACTGTTACAGGCTCTTGAGGTACCATCAGTAGGGGGTGCAAAAATAGATACAAGTACAAACATACACACATACATATATATTATATAAGTAAATAAATAAATAGATACATAAATAGTATAAATTACTAAACAATAAAAGAAAAGAATGGAGCAACTTTATAGACTGGCCTAATGGTATTCTAGTTGCCCCAACAGTCCGAAACATGCACTGCAGGCTACTTCTTCTTCTTCTTCTCCTTCTTCTTCTTCTTCTTCTTCTTCTTCTTCTTCTTCTTCTTTTCCTTTCAGCTGTTCCCTTCAGGGGTCGCCACAGCAAATGATCTGCCTCCATCTCACCCTATCCTCTGCATCTTCTACTCTTACTCCAACGACCTTCATGTCCGCCTTCACCACATCCATAAATCTTCTCTTTGGTCTTCCTCTGGGCCTTCTGCCTGGTAGTTCCAACCTCAGCATCCTACTACCAATATACTCACTATCCCTCCTCTGTACATGTCCAAACCATCTCAATCTAGCCTCTCTGACTTTGTCTCCAAAACATCTAACATGTGCTGTCCCTCTGATGTACTCATTCCTGATCCTATCCATCCTCGTTACTCCCAGAGAGAACCTCAACATTTTCATCTCTGCAGGCTACTTGTCAGTTGCAAATTGCCTCTATTTGTGAGTGTGAATGGTTGTGTGTATTGTCCAACCTTCAGTGACCTTCATGGGATTAGGAAGTTCAGAAAACTAATGAATGAGTAGGTGAAATACTCACTTGTCAGAGAAACACACTATATATTCTTATGTGACTCTCTGTTCAATTTGCATTTTTACCACCAGGAAAACCCATGGTAACATCCATTCGCCCATGCTTGTCATACAGATACCGTTATGGCTGCAGTGGACGAATTGATCTGGCTCTTGACCCAGAGTTAATTTTAGTATGGCCAAAGTTTCAGTGAATTGAAGCCATGCCTTCCCGGAAAGAAAGGTTGCTCCCTGGCTCTGAAGTATTTCGACAGACGTGCCTGGAGCAGTTATAACCTGGTGGGGCTTGAATTCCCGACCTTGGGATCAGTAATCCAGCACCTTGCCACCGGGCCACCACTGCCCCTGGGGAGAATATATAAACTCCACTCCCCAGTCCACCACGAGATTCAAATGCAGAAAAAATATCTTGAGCTGTGAGATTTGCTGGACATTTTTTCAGAAAGCTGCCTGGAAGATTTTTTTATAAATAACACAATAAAACCCAGCGAAATGAATTGGGGTTGATTTCAGAGGACGATAATGAGATGCACTCATTGTAACCAGAATATCAAGACTTCCCTTTCAAACCATTGTTTCACCACCATTCCTGGAAAACCCGCCTCTGGCTTTTACCGTACACTCATTCCTCACTTCTTTCATTTTGACTTTAGAAACATTCAAAACTTCACCTTCTTTCTGAATTTGAGGATGTTTACAAGAACTGCGAAAGAGAGCTGTTCATGCAGAAGGAAATATTCTCAGAGAACTGGAAATCAGTGTGGCCTGTGGGGATAGACCATCCACAGGCTACTGGCATGTGCTGTCTATTGAGACTGGATTGATATCAAACCTTTTCACATGCTCAAAACAACCTTCTCTTTTACTAGGATGATAAATCTCAGTTTCACAACCCAAAATTCAGACCGTATCTACTTTAAGAGTTTGGCAGGCACAGGCCTTAGTGGGGTTCTGCTTCAGTGTGTGACCCAGTACTGCATTTACTGACTGACAGTTTCCCAAAAATCTCTATGTGGATTCATCACTTCAACACGACATATTAGTGAAATAAAGCAAATGTAAGCTAATTAAACCTATTTCTATACACCTCGATAGACCACAGAGCTCTGAAATACATTATTATAGTGTGTGAGCAGAAAAAGAAAGAATTTAAGATGAGCAGCACCATGCTTAAATTAGCTGTTTACCCTACTCAGTCCATATATATTACGGTTAGAGTTAGGGACCAGTGAGATGTAACTGTCGGACCAATGGGCTGTCGGGATATAGGGATGTTGGCTTTTTCCCTTTCCCGGGAGTCACCACAGCGAATCATCTGATTCGCACGTTTGATTTGGCAGAGGTTTTTACATCGGATGCCCTTCCTGTCACAACCCTTTAGCAAGGGACAGAAACATGCTGACGGCTTTGCAGCCTACTCTTTACAAAAGTCAGCAATGGTTCGTTTACATGCCTCTCACCATAGACAGTGAGGGACATGGCCCGCCTTTGATAACCCAGTTAGCTGCACTGGGGGTGCTGCTCATCTAAAATGAATACCATATTTTCCGGTCTATAAGTGCACATTTTTCATACTTAGGCTGAAGGTGTGACTTGTACTCCAGAGTGACTTATATGTGAAATTATTACATATAATTCTGTTCGTCATCATAACAAACATAATTTCACATGTTTATTATTTTTACACCTGCAACCACAAGAGGGCACTCCAGGCTTGAGAACCAGTACCTGCTCATCCACTACTGAAGAAATTTCCCCTAAAAGAAAATCCTATTCTGCAGATTACGAGCTGCAAGTAGTAAAATATGCAGCAGAAAATGTTCATCGAGCAGCAGAAAGAAAGATTGGGGTGAACGTAAAGGACTGGAGAAAAGTGAAGATTATTATTACTGCAATGAAGAAAACAAAAATAGCTAATTGCTAAAAAGCTAAAAGATAATCACGGGGTCAAATCATGGGGAGAACAAGCTTGCACATGGGGGTTTCAACAACATGCCTCAGGGAGGAGCTTGTCAACAGTGCATTTGCATCTCCGTGTGGTTATCAAGGAGATGAATAGAAATTACTTTGCAATGCAACCCCCTCTCTATCAGAGTGAGGACCACAAAAAACATCACAAAAAACTGCCAGCAGATTTCCAAGCCAAGGTAGACAGTTTCCATGAGTTTGCGACTTATAGTGCAGTGTGACTTATAAATGTTTTTTTCTTCTTTATTATGCATTTTTTTGGCAAATGCGACTTGTATTCTGGAGCGACATATAGTCTGGAAAATACGTTACATCGATCAGACAAATGGACCAGGTTTTGGGTCAGAATATAGAGCCATCCTCAAAAACTGTCATCATTTAAATATCACTTTTTAAAATATTTCAACTTCTAAGTGAAAATTTTTGAAATAGACAGGAAATAGACTTCTTCATGCTACCTGCTCCAAAACCTCAAGTCCAACAGTTCTCATTTTAAACCCAATCATGTTACTGCTCTGTTGCCAATTAACCGAATTAATTGCAAAATATTCCTCCAACTGTTTCTTATTCGTACCAGTAACACCACAAAAGAGGTGTACTGTTAAAACACAACACACACGTATTCTGGAACGAATACAATTCATTTAACTGAAAAGTCAGAGTGGAGCCAGTTTTTAGCAGATGTATTGCAGGCGTTACACATGAACAAGAAACATCGTAAATGTAGGATCAATTCCTTATTGATTTTTTTCTTCTTCATCATAATCATCATCATCATTTTCTGTAACCTCTTAATCCTAATTAGGGTTGCGGAGAGGCTGGCGCCCATCCCAGCCAACCCCGGCGAGAGCAGAGTACACCCTAGACAGCTCTCCAGGACATCGCAGGGCAGAAACATGCTGACGGCTTTGCAGCTACTCTTGTCGAAGATCAGCAATGGTTCTTTTACATGAACCTCTCACCATAGACAGTGAGGGACATGGCCGGCCTTTGATAACCCAGTTAGCTGCACTGGGGGGGGGGGGGGGGGGGGAGGGACAACCCTGTGGAGAGTGGGACTCGAACCCCCAATCTTTGGGTCAGAGATCCAGCATTCTATACCACTAGGCCAGCACTGCCCATGATTTTTTTTTTTTGATAGTTAAATATATCGACTTTATTAAAATTCTTTACAAAACGTAATATACGTAAATTAAAAAGATATATAAAATATTTTCAAATTAAATTAAACCCACATGATGGGTATAATAAATATTAAAATCAATTCTTTATTAGACCTCAGCAGCAATTTTTAACTAACACTCAAGCAAAAACGTTACACGCTGCTTTAAGCACTCACGTTGAGATTGAAGTGCAGACTATCGGCTTTAATTCAAGTGGTTTAACACAATTTTATTAACTATTTAGGAAGTGCACTCATTGTTACACTGTTCACTTCAGCAACAAATACAAATGTGCTTCCAACTTTGTGGCAACAATTCGAACCCACATGGGTGTTATCCTCAGGTGTTCGCATACTTTTGACTGGTACATATGCTTAGGGAGACGCCAGTAAAAGGAGACAAACAGACATTTAGACCTAAAATAAGGATCAAAGTTTTATTAAAGGGAAATTTAAAGGGAAACTCAGCGCCGAGTGCTCACTACACACATTTTCCTTGAGAGCCTGAACAGTCCAGACGCAGTTCTCGTTTATGGCTCTCAGAGTTAAACATTCAAACAGATGAAGCTCTACCTGGAAGCAATTTTGTAAAGTACTCATAACCAATTAAACCTGTAATTCTTCTTAAATGCCGACTGTTTGATAACCAGTAATTTCACTCTCTTACATTGCTGTGAACTTGTGGCACGATTTTATGTGATTTTCATCAAAGGGAGGATTGTTCTACCAAATTAAGTACTTTGATATTGAAGTTATAATGTAATTTTTTAAACATTTTTTTTATGTTAAAAATGGGGGTGGGTGGGATGGGGGATGAAGCCGAACTCAGAAAACATTCACATGCTGAAGACCGCGCCACATCATAGAGACTCAAGGAGACCACATTAACTATTAAAAAATTCAAAAACAATCCAACGTTATTTATATACCGTCGTGTTTAAAAATATGGCGCATGAGTACGGTTCGCTTTTCCCTATTTGGTCAGTGGAAGCAAACAGATTTTAGATTAGATTTTAGCTTCATCAAACTGATACCTCCAGCTCTCATTGGAGTGATTCACAACGAGTGCGAATCGACTGAGATGAGAATCAGCACCGTCAAGTCCAAGGCCATGGTTCTCAGCCAGAAAACAGTGGGACGTAATCTCAGGGTACGGAATGAGGTCCTGCCCCAAGTGGAAAGAGTGTAAGTATCTGAATGTTTTGTTCAGAAGTGAGGGAAGGATGGTGCGGTACAGCTTCTGAGATAAAGTAGAGCTTGAACCGGTCCGTCGTGGTGAAGATGGAACTGAGCCAGAAGGCAAAGCTCTCAGTTTATCAGTCAATCCCTCATCTATGGTAACCAGCTTTGGGGTTAGTCACTGAAAGAACAAGATGGCGGGTACTAGCTGAAATTAGCTTCCATCACAGGTTGATGGGGCTCTCCCTTAGAGATAGGGTGAGAAGCTCAGCTATCTGGTAGGAGCTCGGAGTACAACTGCTGTCTTCCACATTCAGAGGAATCAGTTGAGGTGGCTCGGGCATCTGGTTAGAATGCCTCCCGACCGCGCCCTTTGAAATGATGCTTCGAGCATTTTCAACTGGGAAGAGACCCTGGGCTGTGGGCGAGTGAGCAACACCCTCCTTTCCTTCACATAAACGGCTGTCATGAGGAGGCTGGAGTCTATCTCAGCCGACACCAGGAAAAGCCGATTTGTAATAGCTTTCTCTCTTTGAAATGTGCGAGGAAACCAGAGTATCTGAAGGAAAATCACACAAACACGAGGAGAATATGCAAAATCCACACAGAAACACTCTCATTGAGCAAGGAATTCTTCCTCGAACCCAGAACCTTCTTGCTGTGAGGTGGATGTGCTAACTGCTATGCCACCCAATTCTAAAGCAGTCCAGGACAAAATTGATCAAACGTTCTTTACTCTATTCCGTTATATTATACTCAACATTGTTTTCAAAGACAATTTTAAACATAGTGTGCTGGCTCGGTGTCACAGTGGTTAGTACATCCACCAAAGAACATGAACTCCTGGGTTCGATTCCCTGGCTGGGGCAATTCTATGTCTCAGGGTTTCTTCCACACACACAGTAGACTGGCTGCTCCAATTTACCCCCAAGTGTGGATGTTCATGGTTTTGTGTGTGTGTTGGCCCTGCAATAGCCTTGGCGAGCTGTTCAGGCTGAATTGTGCCCACATTCACAGTTGGCGGAGATGGGCACCCACCTCCCCGTGACCCTCATTAGGACTAAATGGCTTGGAAAAGGAATGAATGCACGATAGATTGATATTAATAAGACTTAATTCAATACTTTTCAATGAAGTAGGTATATTCAGTGCACAGACAATGAAAGCAGTTAATAATCAGAATGAGTTCCATGCTGTTCCAATATGGTTTCAATAAATCCAGCCCAGGCCATTCCTGGAGCAGATATATTTGACTGGAAAGGGGAGGTTATTTTTGCACCTGCATGGCGTACCAGATGAAGAGGCACACGCTAGCATGTTGTACGCTCTTATTTAGTGCCACTCTGGATGTGTGTGGCTGTCATGCTAGTAGACCAACAGCAGTGACACCACCCAGTAGAAAAACACGGCTCATGGAAGCATATACTCCACCCACAACCAGGGTTTACTCATTCCTTCATTTACTTCACATTTTTCTTTCTCCTGAATTACAGAACCCCAAGAAACTTTTTCTCAAAGTATGCATTCATAGCTAACTACCCTCTCGTGTATTACTGTTTTTTTTTTTTTTTTTTTTTTTTTTTTTTCCAAATACCAAACTCTTGAGTGCTAAAGCTTATCCATCATGACTTGTATTTTTTTTCCATTTTTAAAGTTTTGTAAAACTTTCCCATGCACACCACAAGGTGTTAATGGTTGCATAGGAGACCTCCAGTCCTCGTGTGTACCAGAAACCTTTGCCTGTTGACGAAAAACTTTTTTTGTTCTCAGCGGCATTGTAGTTTTATTTGTTTGTTTGTTTGTTCATTTAATTTTACCTACCTACAGCCACTATTACCACAGACACAACTGACGCAGGCACAGTCTCTCTCTCTTTCTCTCGTTCGTTGACTGAATACAGTTTATAATTGTTCACGGGGCTTCTGAGCAGAGGTAGTCTCAAGGTTTGGGGTTCCAGCCCCACTATCACCGGGTTGTCACTGCTGTCCCACCGGTGCAGACAACTGGGTTATCAGAGGCCGGCTGTATCTCTTATTGTCTGTGGTGGAGGTTCATGTAAAAGAACCATTGCTGACTTTCATCAAGAGGAGCTGCCGTCAGTATGCTTCTGACCTGAAATGGCCTGGCAAGCTCTCCAGGGTGTCCTCTGCCCTTGCCCAGAGTCGGCTGATACGGGCACCAGCCTCCCTGTGAGCCTTATTAGTATTAAAAAGTCCAGAAAATAAATGAATGAAAGTGGCTTCTATTGCCCCAAGTTGTGGTACTTGCACTTGAAAATGTAAGCTGCAAACAACACCGCTCGGACTCATTTCAAACACTACGCTGTCACTACTGGGGCTTTTCGAGTGCAGATTTATTTATTTCTCGTATATGTATGTATTTTAATATTACACTGAGAGAATCCATGGTTAACCTGCGTAACATTATAGGTGGTGTGGTGGTGTGGTGGTCATCCCGTCCGCCTCACAGCCGGGCATTTCTGAGGGAAGGTTGCATGTCCTCCTTGTCCATTTGTGGCTTTCGTCCGGACACTGCTGTTTCCTCCCACCATGAAAAATATTCACATGAGGCGAAATGGCTCTTAAAAATTGCTCCTAGATGTGAGGGGTTGTGTGTTCAATTAATGAATGGATGAATAAAATAAAAATAACAAACATTCATTTGTTTATTCAGATAGCCAGGCTCAGATGGAGCATTGACATTTGGGTATCATAGAGTGAGGAAATCAGTGTGAAAAATGAACACATTTTTGTTTTGACTAATCCAAAGAGTACGCCCATGACAGAGTTTAAAACACAGGTAACCAGACCAAAACAAATAAAGTAAATAGAAGACATACTTATGAGAAAACAGAAAAACAACAATACACAAAACCTGATTCAAGACCCAGGCTTAGAACCAATGAATGCATTATAAGACTTTGGAAAGGTACCACAATGCGGCAGGGCAAAAAAAAAAAAAAAAAAAAAGGCAAAAACGAACAAAGGATAAAACGCAAAACAGCTGGGAACAACTGTGTAACACAAAGAGGACTTTGGAAAGGTACCATGATGAGGTAGGGTATAAAACAGAATCACAGAGAAAACACAAAACAGATGGACACAATTGTACAAATAAAACTTTGAAACGGTACCAGTTATAGAACACATAGACAGAAACAGGACTGAATATAAATCAAAGAAAGCAAATGGCAATATTAACAATACGCAAAACATTCAGTCATTTTCTCAGCCGCTTAATACTAATTAGGGTCATGTCGAGGCTGACACCCATCTCAGCCAATGCGAGGTGAAAGCGGGGTACACGCTGGACAGCTTTCCAGGCCATTGTAGGGCTGATTCACGTACAACATTTCACACTTACAATGAAACCCAAGGTCAATTTGGAACAGCCAATTACGGTACTGTGCATGTCTTTCGACCAGGGAAGGAAACCGGAGTACCTGGAGGAAGCCCACACAAGCTTAGGAAGAACCTGAAAGCTCTAGGAACTAGACTAGGAATGGAAAATGGAAAAACTCGTAAGGTTGATGTGCTAACTACTGCACCACTGCGCTGCCTCTACACATTACATGAAAATAATACACTGCCAGAATTCATGAAACAGACAGGACGGGACGGGGACAGGGGTGTTCATTCCAGAACTCCCATAATATACAACTCCTGAAGCATGATGATGTAGATATGAAGGAACGCCTGAAGGACTAGGGGTAGGCACAGTGATGGAGGTGTTGTGATGTTTTTGGCAGTGTTACGGGAGACAGGACAGCAACAGGGCAACTTCATCCTTGGAAGTAGCAGGCAGATTGTTGACTTCCTCATCCGATAGCTAGGTGACAGAATTAACAGGTCAAGTTGAGTGACGATCCTTTGTGGAGGCGAACAGGTGATGTCTTCTTGGTGTCTGAAGATGGTAGAGCAACAGTGACATCCTCTGCACAGTCAGGAAGAAGTATAGCAACAGCAGTGTCTTCTACACAGTCTGCCCTCCCAGTTCATGCTGTCATCCTTCCTTTGAGGAAGGCTGGCACAAGGTCTTCTAGGTCTGCAGGGTCCGGATGTTCCCTCCCAAAACTTTCTATAAGGGTGCCTGGGGACAGGGATAGGACTGTTGTATGATGTCAGAATATCCAGGGAGTATGACACTTAAAAAGTTCATAAAATCATACTAGAGCACTAAGACACAGGGGGTGGCATGGTTTACTGGACCAAGTCGTCTCTACTGAGTGACTCACATGTTTGAAGGTGGCAAGTGATGCAATTTCCCTGCTCCAGTAATACCACAACTTTCTGTCATTATCCCATGGCGCCTTGTACCTCACATGCCGAGTCGCTGGGCTCATCAGTGATGATGTTTTCTGTTACACATGGGAGAGAGAAACTGATGCAAGTATATAACCTCATTGTGTGCTTTATTTGCAAAGAATTCTGTAAGTCCATGGCAGCGAGAATTGATAATCATGAGATGGGGTACCAGGCAAGAGTCATAGAAGAATGATAGTATACACACAAAACTTGAAAGACATGTTCTAAAATAAGACCTTGCAAAGGTACCACGACACATCAGGGTATTAATAGACACTGTAATCAAGGGCAAGACATAAAACAGTTGAGTCAAAAATGCATGGCAATGTAAAGAAAACAAATGAGGTGAGTGTAGCATAGTGCTGGGAACCAAATTGCATGACGAGTGGGGGAATTCATGACACTTGGACTTCATTTTAGGGAGAAGCACATGGCATTTGCCTTCTCATAAAGGAATTCCTGAACCAATCCCAAAAATTTTGACTATGGTTCTGCATCCCTCCCAAAATAACATCAAAATAAACCAGTGGAAGTTCCAGCTCACATGATATGAGCAGGTGTTCATCTTCTGGAGTAGGGTGTGGGAAAGTAAACGCTGAGCAGCAGTCATAAGGATCAGTCATCACTTCATCCTCATTCTCAGGATTCTGCAAAATAACAAACAGCATTGACCCCATGATGTGTCAACCACTAACACTGACCTGGAAATACACACAGACACATGGCATCAAAGGTGACACGATGTATTTTGATGTTACACCCTTCCTACTGGGCAGACCACACAGGCTGAAGACTGCTTAATGTCATGGAAAGAATGTTAGGCTAACGTCGTCTCCCGATAGAAAAGTCTGGTAGGGAGAAAGGATGAACAGGGGTGGACGCTCCCATGGGAAGCACTGCAGGACAGGCACATGCTGGTTTCAGATAGTGATGATGGATGGATTAAAAGGAGGAATCAATGGAACCTTCAGAGGAGTCCGGCAAGGCTATACCAGGCAACAATACTCAAATATGAGAGGTTTACCTTGTCACTAGAAAAAATAAATAAAAAATACATTTGCAGCCATGTTAGATATTTGGCTGCACATGCCTGCACAGACGTTTAAGTATATTTTTGAGGTGTGTCATTCAGATGATGAAAGTCACTTGATAGACAGATTACACCTTTAAGATTTCCAGATTTTTTTAGTAGAAGCTGCAGATCTATTTATTCAATGATTGCTTGAACCATTTAATCCTACTAGGTTTGTGGGGACTTTACTGACTCTGGGCAAAGATAAGGTACACCCTGAACAACTCAGTCAACACAGGGCCAAAACATGCACAACTATTCACACTCAGACCAAGGGGAAAGGGGAAACAGACATTTTACCTAAGACGCATGTCTTTGGACTGTGGGAAAAAACCCGAGCAACTAGAGGGAACCCATGTGAGCAATGCGTGAAAACTCCATGCCATTCATGAACTTGGGACTCAAACCTAGGACCTTCTTGTCTAGCCTCAACGTCATTTAAAAAAAAAAAACTATAAACTGCTTTAAATGACCCTTAAAATCACCCAGGTTCATTTTCCCACTTGTTAACTATGTCATCACCGGACATCTGTAAGCTAATGTATGCAGAAGAGGGTAGATTGCAGCACCCAGTGCAGGATAGTTTTGCAGGTCTAAGAGGAACCACCTGTTGGAATTTCATGATGTGAGATTCAACCAAAACAAACCAGAACTTTAAACAAACTAGAATTTTAATACATCGCACAAGAGATGCCAATAATTATGGAGGGTATTGTAGCCGTAAGCTGCCAAGTTGTTGTTTAGAGGGAACACACACACACACACAACATTTTTTTTGAAGATGCTATATATACTCCAACATTCATTTTTTTGTAACAGCTTAATCCTAATTTGGGTAGCAGGGAGGCCGGCACCCATCCCAGCCAACTCCAGGCAAGGGCAGCGTACACCCTGGGCAGCTCACCTGTCCATTGCGGGGCAGAAACACACTGATGGTTATGCAGCTACTCTTGTTGAAAGTCAGCAAGAGTTCTTTTACATGAACTTCACACCCTAGACAGTGAGAGACATGGCCGGCCTTTAATAACCCAGTTAGCTGCACTTGGCAGTGAACCCGCAACCTTAGGAACAATGATCCAGCACCTTTACCACGAGGCCACCACTGCCTACTCCAGCATTAAGTTTTTATATATTAATGGTATGTCAGAAGAACCTTTGAAGAAAAGAGCAAAAGAGTTGGTTTTATATATTGGAACTTTACAGGCTCTAGAATGAGATCTCTTTAAAACTGATTTGGGATGAAGTGGACTGAAGGGTGAAGGCAAAGGAACCAACTAGTGCAACACACTAGTGGAAATTTCTACAGTAAGGTTGGGAAGAAACTTCCAGAACAATATTTGAATTCCACTATTGAAAGAATGTTATTATCTTTCCATTGTGTCCAACTGTAATATCTATAAATAATGTGCCTACTTTGTTTCGTCAAAAAAAAAACAAAAAAAAAACAATTAAGTTATGTTAAACAGAACAATTCCACCACTTCACATTTACCTCCAGCAGGTTTATTTTTGGTTGAATATTACAAAAAATTTACAATAAAGTGCATCAATGAAACTGTTCTAAAACCTTTGAGATATAGTCATGTCAGATATCTCACAAAATCATCTGGAAGATATGCTTCCAGCATGAGGTGAAAATACCCTTATCTAGAACAACTTGATCTCATTTGTACAGCTGAGCAGGCCACTTGGCTTAAGGGCCTTGCTCAAGGGCTCAATCGTGGCAGCTTGGTGGTACTGGGATTTGAAAAGTTGACCTTCTAGGTCTGTTACTCAAAGCCTTAGCCACGTGAGGCTGCCCACTTGAAAGTCTCCCAGTTTGTGTGTATGGAAAAGAAGATTAGAAGATGCTTTGAAGATCCAGACTAATGCTGGGATTTCTGTTGAGCTTGATGTAATGTCACCGCAACTCCTTTCTAACTGTGGAGTTACCTACAGCCAAGCGCCACTGAAAGGAAAATAAAAAAGTTTTTTTTTTTTATCACCACTCTGCGAATTTTACTTTAAAAAGTAGTAAATCTGTGGTTACCATTAAAACATCCTAAACTGGGTCAAAATGTGTTAGCAGCGCATGAGAGTTTTACGCTCCTGCTAATTCATGTTACTGCCACCAAAATTTCCAAAAAGCCAGCGTGAAAAGAAAGTGCTAAACCAGAAAGCCACCATGATAACATTTCCCCAATGTGCTTTGAGGTACTTGGCATAAATGAAGCCAGGGGACCGCTGGCAAGGATTTCTTTATTCTTCATCCTAATTCATTTTCTGAACTGCTAAATCCTAATTAGAGTTGTGGGGAGGATGGTGTCCAGCCGATTCTGGGTGAGGGCAAAGTACACCCTGGACAGCTCGCCAATCCATTGCAGGGCAGAAACATGCTGACGGCTACGCAGCTCCTCTTGTCGAAAGTCAGCGTTGGTTCTTTCATATGCCTTTCATCGTCTCTGTATTTATATCATTTATAAACCTAATTGAAATGGATAGTACGCTTAAAATGATTAGTTGTATAAAATCATGGGAAACCTTTTATAGTCGGATAAAATGAGGGTTAAAGGGAGCAGCCAGCTGCAGAATGAGTGGAGAAGCGTTTTATGTTTGGAGTATAATGTTCACTTCTTCATTTACATCATCTTCAATTCTGCCGACTTCTTTGTGTTGCTGCTCCTGTCCTGTTTGAAAATCTTACAACAACACGACCTTCGCAAAATAATAAATGTGAGGGTTTTGACTTCCTCCTGCTACACCAAAGACCACAGGCTCATTTCTACCAGCGCAGGGGTGAATACAGGGTGCTGTTTATGTTCAAGGCGTTCCCCCTTATTGATTTTATATCTCGTTCAGGTTTTAGCACAGCCAAGCAGGGTGGGGAAACCATAACAGATAAGCAGCCTTGAGTGAATATCATAATACTGGATCAGATCAAAGAGCCGGGATTCCTCCTTTACAACTTTAGGTGAATGGAGGAAGGCTGTACGCCAGGCAGCAGGATTGAAGGGACTCAAAGAAAGTGCTGGGAAAGTTACATTTGGCATCTTCTGTTTCAACTCTCCACATAAACACAGATGCCATCTTGAAGCCAGGAACTGTTTGGATAGCTTTTGCATAATGCTTCAAAGCAGCCTCCAGCCTAAGATCAACTGTGAGAATGGCATAGTCAGATGAACCTGATTGAAAGCAGGGTCACTTCGCACTGCCCAATACTTCATCTGAAGATTTTGGCTTGTGAGGCGATAGATGTGTGCACTGATAAATGGAGTTTAAGCCAAGAGTGTGGTTTAAGTTAGTGAGACAAAACCAGACTGTCAGCAAGGCTGTACCACATACACGTGCATCTCACATACAAAGACTGGAAAAACAGAGGGATAAAGAGAACCCCTGACAGTTTAAAATGGTGCTAAAGCTGTGAGGCTTAAACTGGGTCAGCAACTCAAATGTATCTATAGACCACTTGGCAGCCCATTAAGGTTTAAAGGCTTATGTCATTATGTTACCATGTTAATAATAATACGTCTGACATCCCTAATAACATAGCGTTCAGGCAAAGGAACCATCAGGTCATTTACTGTTTAGATACATTTACTAGAGTTGCGGTGGAAGCTTGAGCCAATCTCAAGTGATTTAGGCTAAGAGGCGAGGTACACTGACAACAGGTCACCAAATCAGGGCTAAACATGGCTAGCATGGACATGAACAACCATTCACACTCACACTTACACCTGGAGATTATCTAATTGATTTAATATGTATGTTATCAGATTGCTGGAGGAAGCCAGAGCACCTGAACAAAACTGATGCAAACTCCATACAATATGGTCCTAGTTGGCCACGAGATTCAAACTCAGAACCATCTTACTGTGAGGTGATAGTGTGAGCCACTGATTCAGCATGTGACTCAGCATGATTCAGCATTTACATTTATGGCATTTGGCAGATGCCCTTATTCAGAGCAAGTTACATATTATATTATTCATACAAATGAACGGTTGAGACTTAAGAGCCTTGCTCAGGGGCTCAACAGTGGGATCTGGGTGGTACAAGAGCTTGAACCTTCTGACCTTCTGATCAATAACTCAGAGCCTTAACAAATGATACATCACTTGAAAACCTTTTGTACCGTCTAATCTCCCAATAGGCAGCATATCCGCCTCACAACAAGAGATTCCTGAGTTCTCGTCCAATGCTACCTGAAAGTGTTACTGCAAGAAGTTTGCATGTTCTTCTTGTGCCTGTGAGGGCTTCTGCCAGGTTCTTCCAGGTTCCCTCTGACAGTTCAATATAAATTCAAATAGGGGTTACTGGATATCTGTATGTGTGTTGGTCCTGTGAGCTGCTACCCTTCCTATCACCTGGAGTTGGTTGGGATGGACTTGAGCCTCCCCCTTCCAATCCTAATAGAGGATAAAGCAGATCTGAAAATAACATGAAATAATCTCACACACTTTCAACTAAATTCTATGTGATGTATGTAATTTAAACAGACATTTTAGGGTATCCAAGTGGTTAGGGTTCTGGTGTTCCTTATCAAAAGATTGGAGTTTCAAGCACCAGCGCTACCAATCTACACAATTCCATCTCTGGGCCCTAAAAGTGGAATGAACAACAGGGTTCAAGATTTGAGTTGTCAAGTTTTACTGCTAAATACATAATTTTTCCATCTTTACATGATCAAAATAAAATCTACGCCTCCTGTAGTACATTTTTTGTTAGAATTTAATTTCTGAAATCTTCTTTTCCTTTCGGCTTTTCCCTTCAGGGGTTGCAACAACAAATCATCTGCTTCCATCTTGCCCTCTCCTCTGCATCTTCTACTCTTACACCAACTACCATCCTGTCCTCCTTCACCACATCCATAAATCTCCTTTTTGGTCTTCCTGTAGGCCTTATACCTCCACCTCTCTAGATTTTCTGCCAATTGTTCTCTCCTCTCACTACAGATCACAATGTCATCTGCAAACATAATAGTCCATGGAGATTCTTGTCTAACCTCGTCTGTCAGCCTGTCTATCACCATAGCAAACAAGAAAGGGCTCAGAGCTGACCCTTGATGCAGTTCCAGCTGTAACTTGCACTCTTCTGTCACGCCGAAAGCACACCTCACCACTGTCTTACATCTCTCATACATGTCCTGCACCACTCTAACATACTTCTCTGCCACTCCAGACTTCCTCATGCAATACCACAGTTCTTCTCTTGGCACCCTGTCATATGCTTTCTCCAGATTCACAAAGGCACAATGCAGCTCCCTCTGACCTTCTCTGTACTTCTCTATTAACATCCTCAAGGCAAACACTGCATCTGTGATGCTCTTTCTTGGCATGAAACCAAACTGTTGTTCACAAATGCTGACCTCTGCCATGAGTCTCACTTCCACTATTCTTTACCATAACTTCATTGTATGGCTCATCAACTTTATCCCTCTGTATTTGGCTTAACTCTGCACGTCTCCTTTGTTCTTAAAAATGCCCACCAGCACACTTCTCCTCCATTCCTCGGGCAGCCTCTCACTCTCCAAGACCTTTTTGAATGTTCTTGTCAGAAAATCTACTGCTACATCTCCTAGACACTTCCATGCCTCCATAGCGATGTCATCAGGACCAACTGCCTTTCCACTCTTTATCCTCTTCAATGCCCTCCTCACTTCACCCTTACTGTCCAACCTAGTATCCAAGTCATCATATGCTCTCTATTTGGCCTTTGACTCCGCTATCTTCGCCCTACGCTGTGTCTCCCTGTACTCCTGTTTACTCTTTTCAGTCCTCGCAATGATCCACCTCTTAGCTAACCTCTTCCTGTGTACACACTCCTGCACTTCCTCATTCCCCCACCAAGTCTCATTCTCTACTTTTTTTCCAGAGGACACACCAAATACCCTCCTACCTGTCTCCCTGATCACATTAGCTGTAGTTATCCAGTCATCTGGAAGCACTTCCTGATCAACCAAAGCCTGCTTCAACTCCTCCTTGAAGACAACACGACACTCTTCCTTTTTCAACTTCCACCTTTGTCTTCTGCTCTCTGCCTTTGCCTTCTTCACCTTTCTTGCACACCACCATCCTATGCTGTTTGGCAACACTCTCACCCACTACTACTTTTCTCACCCATTACTACTACTAGCAGTCACTGATTTCCTTCAAATTACATCGTCTACACAAGATGTAGTCTGCCTGTTTGTTCCTACCTCCACTTTTATAAGTCACCCCATGCTCCTGTCTCTTTCGGAAGAACGTATTCACCACATCCATTTCCATCCATATTGGAACATCTATCAACATCTGTCTTTCTGTTTTCCTGTCCTGGATACCAAAAGTGCCCATTATTTCCTTGTCCCCTCTGTTGCCTGTACCAACATGACCACTCTTTCACCCCTGGGGGTACTCTGCATCACTTCATCTATATCACTCCAGAATCTCTCCTTCTAGCTCAAATCCTCCCTGTGGGGCATAAGCACCAACAACATTGAACATCACGCCTTCAATTTCTAACTTGAGACTCATTACTCTGTCTGACACTCTTTTCACTTCTAGAACATTCCCAACAAACCCCTCCTTCAAGATGACTCCTACTCCATTTCTCTTCCCATCCACACCATGATAAAACAGCTTAAACCCTGCTCCTAATCTTCTAGCCTTGCTACCTTTCCACCTGGTCTCCTGAACACACAGTATGTCCACCTTCCTTCTCTGCATCATGTCAGCCAGCTCTCTACCTTTTCCTGTCATAGTTCTAACATTCAAAGTCCCGACTCTCAGTCCTATACTCATGTCTTTCCTGTTCTCCCTCTGCCTACGGACATGTCTCCTATCTCTCCTTCTTCGACCAACAGTAGTTCAGTTTCCACAAGCACGCTGTTGGTTGACAGCACTGATGGTATTCGTTGTTAACCCGGGCCTTGACCAATCCAATTTGGTAGTCATATTAATGATTCGCATGTTTCATTAGGCATAGGTTTGCCCTTCCTGACACAACCCTCTGCATTTATCTACACTTGTGACTGGCATGAGAAAGAACACTGGCTTGTACCCCCCCTCATGGCTGCATTAATTTAATTTCTGAAATCATAAACGCAAAATCTCTTACCAATTAGGAAATACAAGCATTTTTTCCAAGGCACCAGGGGTGGACTTTGAGTACATTGGTAGCATTAATAGTCCTAACATGCACAACTATGAAGTCTTAACTTGCTGTAATGACTCAGTTCACAGACTAAACATATTTAAGGAAACATACTAAAGTCATATACTGTACTAGCATTGTGTTGGCTCATTCAGTCTGGAAAAAAGACAACACATGATTACCTGATGTTTAGATTCTTAGCATAATGTTTATTTAGCTTAAGAAATGTTTCTGTTAGTTTTTTTGTTTAGTTAGGGGGCAGTGGAGGCTCAAGGTCATGGGTTAAAGCCACTATCAATGGGTTCTCACTGCTGTCCCCCCAGTGCACCTAACCGAGGCCTTGCTCAAGGGCCCAACAGTGGGCACTGAACCTCTGATCTTCTGATCAGTAACCCATCGCATTTACCACTAAACCCCGCACTGCCAAAGTAAACAATCAAATACTAACCCACCCATTTAAAATGATTGATGTGTAAAAAAAATGCTCGAAATAACAATCCCAATATACAGGTATACCTCGACGTAAGCCACATACTCATAGATTTTGCTCTCAAAGGCTTTTTTTCATAATGTTTTGAAATTAGTGCAGTGCTTCTCAATTATTATCGGTGACGTCCCCTCGAGAAAGAAAGAACATTTCACCCCCCCCCCCAGAGTGACTATAAATAGTATTATTTGTCTATAAAATTGTTATGAATACACCTCTGCATAACATTGTATCTTTATTAACATTAAAAATAAAAAAGCATGAAATAATAATAAAAAAAAAACACTTAATTCTAGGATTGAGTCCGACTCTCCACAAGGTTGTCACTGTCCCCCCAGTGCAGCTAACTGGGTTATCAAAGGCCAGCCATGTCTCTCACTGGCTATGGTGTGAGGCATGTAAAAAAACCATTGCTGACTTTCGACAAGAGTAGGCTGCAAAGCCGTCGGCGTGTTTCTGCCCTGGCCTGGCGAGCTGTCCAGGGTGTACTCTGCCCTCGCCCGAAGTTGGCTGGGATGGGCACCAGCCTCCCCGCAACCCAAATTAGGATTAAGCGGTTACAGAAAATGAACTGAACTGAACTTAATTCTAGTACAGTATGGCAAAAAAGAATATTCCCCAGAGTCATACGTGCTCCCCCTGGCATCACACCATGCCCTCCCAGGAAGGGGGGGCACTATTTGAGAGGCACTAAATTAGGGGCAGCTCTGGCAAATTATAATTTTTACATATATCGTATTCAAAATGGTAAGTACCCTGGGTGCTATAAAAATTGGAGTGGGTGGGTGCTTATTAAAATGTTACCAGCGGAGTGGAACAGTAAGTGCTTATTACCATTGAAGTGGAAAACATGAATAATAACAGAACAATAAAAAAAGTTTTAGTGGTATTTGTATTCATTTTGTGGTATCAACCCAGCTACTTACACAGAAGCTGAAAATAAACTGAAAACAGCATTTTTTTTTTTTTTTAAAAGAAACCTTACTTTTCCCTCCCGGTCTTCTTTTTTCCTTTTGGCTTTTCCTTTAAACATTTTCCTGGAAGTAAAATCAAGCCAATGAACATGAATGTCAACATGGCACGTTGAATCACTCAACACAAACATAAACAAAAGCACACGTCCAGGAACCTCCTTAAATTTATGAAGTTAGTGAGCAGGAGAATTGGGTGTAAATATTCATCACTTTCTGATAGGTCCATATCTGGCTCATCGCTCCATTCATTCAGAGCATCCTATAGTTTTGCTGTAGCAGTTTCTAATGGTTCATCGGTTGTTGGACATTTACCAAGAGAACACAGCAAAATATTTTCCTGTTTTTTAAAGCACAGCAGAACGAAGTGTTGAACAAATGTGTTGTTACTGATGAACATTATAGACATTCCCCAGTGGCAGAGGGTCTTGAAATACCGTGTCCGTGAAATTCGTAGAGACTGATCGAATAAAATTGGTAAATTTGATCTACGATTTTGCTCCCAGTACACATGGGCAGTTTGGGGGGAGGGGGCTTCTTGGATCAAGGTGCTTATTACGTTGAATATGGTATATGGCATTACTGTCATGTGATTCAAATTTAGCCAATGGCTGAGAGCTTTTGTTCCTCCCTCCTTCTGATTGATTGCAGATGATGTGTACATCTCTTTTTTCTCCTTTGTGTGCATATTATCATTATCATTATCATTATTATCATTATCATTATATTGCTTGAATTATGAATTCACATTTTTTTTGTGTGTTTTTAATGATTATTTAAGCCCTGTGCTGCCATTCAAACGCCCCGCATCTTCTCTAGCTTCTGGTAAGGAGCCTAAGTGCTTTATTTATTAATAAATCTTATCAAAGTACAAAAATTAAAAACTTTCTACTTAATCATTACCACATTTTACTGCATTATTACTGTATTAATGAGTAAGACTGGCTATGGAATGTGTTTAATAAGCATATTTTAGCACATGTAATATCATATATAGGGTTTTAAAACTGCATCAATAATTCGTGGATTTTTGGGGGAGGAACATAACCCCCGTGAATAACAGATGCTTTCTGTATAATATATATTTAGTACATTAAATATTATCTATCTATCTATCTATCTATCTATCTATCTATCTATCTATCTATCTATCTATCTGTCTATCTATCTAGCTATATACTGTATATATATATATATATATATATATATATATATATATATATATATATATATATATATATATATATACACAAAACAAAAATAAAAGGACAGGACAAAGACTTTCTATTGAAACTCCATTTATCACTACAGATCTGTTTCGAGGGGTGGTGAAACCATTCTTCTATAATCACCTGAAGAGAGAGGATGGTTTCACCACCCCTCGAAACAGATCTGTAGTGATAAATGGAGTTTCAATAGAAAGTCTTTGTCCTGTCCTTTTATTTTTGTTTTGTGTGTATATATATATATATATATATATATATATAATACAAGCAACTTTGCTGTAGCCTAGGCTAGCCTAGAGACAAGTTAATTCGATTTAAGTTGTTTTTGAGTTACGTCATCAGTCCTCGAACCAATTGACGAGGTTAATCATATGTGGTGATTTTAATTTCTGCCTGGGAAATTTAAGATATTAAGGTGATTTGTTCGTACCTTTGTTAAGTTTTCATTGATTGAGTTTAAAAAAATTAATAAATATTCATTCATTTTCTGAGATGATTAATCCTAATTAGAGTTGTGGGGAGGTTGATACCAATCTCAGCCGAATCTGTGCAAGGGCAGAGCACACCCTAGACTGCTCACCAGGACATTGCAGGGCCAACACTCACACATCCATTCACAGCTGGAGTACCACGAGGAAACCCATGCAAGCACAGGGAGAACATGCAAACTCCAGACAGAAACACCCAGGTTGGGACTCAAACACAGGACCTTCTTGTTGTGAGGCGGACATGTTAACCACTGCGCCACTATGCCGCTCCATTCAGACCCTTCCACTTGCTAATTTTTTTCTACTTCCAACATATCAACTGACTATTGGCTTTTGATCCAATGCATCCCACGCCATGCCACCATAACCAAATAATCAATAGTGTTCACTTCACTTCATTCACTTCACCTCTCAGTGAATGGCCGATCAGTGTATACAGAAAGAATAACTGCTTTCTTTCTGAGAAAACAGGGTCACATCCAAAATAGTATACCAACCACTGCAACATTAAGTAAGCCATAAGTTAGTTCGTAGCAATATCACTGTTTCACATCATTATCGAGGTCGAGTCTAATCTGTCACAGTCCGTCACTAAAAGAAGACCTTCAGCTGTTTCACAAGAACACAAAGTGCCTTTGGGTCCCTTCTTCGCTACCATACAGCCTGGGTTCGTGCGGGTCAAACTACACCCTGATTGCCAGCTAGTCCTGGTAAATGGAAGCATTTTTATAATAACATTTGCTAAATCTACTGTAGTACCATGACGCATTCTACAAGCTAATCTTAATCTATCATCTACACAAGCTGATTAAAATAACCTCAGTTGTTTTGTTACATCGTTAAAAACGCTTCCTGATACTTTAATCGGCATCTTGATCATGCTGGAATGTAGGCCCCGGCATTTAAGACTACCACACATCTTGTGCTGAGTGCAGATGAAAGCAAGGACTGGTGCAGGTCTGGCTTTAAACAGCTTGAGGTGCACTCCATTCATAATACTCAGTGTATAAAGGGGACATGTGGTTTTTCCCTCACACCAGATGATTAAATTATGGGATGTCCCAGCATTACAAGTCATGATTTTAGAATAGCTGTCCATTGGTATGTGCCAGGCATCTCTGTCAGAAAATAGACAGAAACTAATCATCAGACACTCAAAAAAGGCATGAAAAGTGTTTGTTTTTTCTTCAAGAGCAGATTCCAAGGAAGCCTCAGAAGAGCAGCTATGCACAGTTAACCAAAGGTCTGGGGGCAGCAGCAGGTGTCCTTTTCATTTCTGTTATTTGTGATCATCTTGGAGGAAACAGAAACAGAAACAGGTCACTGGGGAACACACAAATGGAGTTCCTTCTTCTACTTTATGCATGCAACTTATTCCTCATGCCACTCAGACGTACCTTCCTACTTTTAGTCCAGCCGTTTATTTGCTAAAACACATACCAGGAAGTGAAATTCCAAGCAATGGGCAGGACGTGTAAACCTAAAGCAGCTTCTCTGGTCAGCTCCTGTTCACTCATAGAGGGAAGAAGAGGAGACAGAAGAAAGGCAACAAAGGAAGGAATTCCTTAGGAAAAGACACATGGGGAATCTTAGGCATGGAGGCCATAGGCAGGACTAAATTCTGCATGGACCACACGGAGCTCAAACTTATATAGAAACAATGACAGTAAAGACCAAGAATGTTGAAAACAAGCATCTTGATAGACGAGTAAACAAAGCATTGGATCAATGGCTTGTCATGTTCTTATGAGGAGTTCTTTTTACTGAAGCTACATGGTGGAAAAGTACCATGGTGGTTAGCATGGCCATTTCACAGCAAGAAGGCCCTGGGTTCGATATGTTTGAGTTCCGGTCAGGGTGAGGGCATTATTGGAAGGGGTTTGCCTGTTCTCATCATGCTTGCATGAGCTTCCTCCAAGTAGTCTGGTTTCCTCACATAGTTTGAAGACATAAATATTAGTCTAATTGGCTGTAGGTGTGAGTGTGCATGGCGATATATGTGTTGGCCTGTAGTCGCTTGGTGAGCTCTTCTGGATGTATTCTGCCTAATCCCAGAACTGGCAAGCAGGATTAAGCAGTTTTGAATAAATGAATGAAGGAACATCTATAAAGGAATGCGGCGTACTATGGAGTAATGAGAAAGCACGGAAAATGGCTTACATATTGCATAATATTCATGGACAGTGGTAGCCTGGTGGTATAGGGCACTGGATCGCTGATCCAAAGTTTGGGGGTTCGAGTCCCACTCTCCACAAGGTTGTCACCGTCCCCCCAGTGCAGCTAACTGGGTTATCAAAGGTCGGCCATGTCTCTCACTGTCTATGGTGAGAGAATCATGTAAAAGAACCATTGCTGACATTCATAAAGAGGAGCTGCAAAGCCGTCAGCATGTTTCTGTCCCTTGCTAAAGGGTTGTGTCAGAAAGGACATCCGACGTAAAAACCTCTGCCAAATCAATGATGAATCACCCATCTCTCACTCATTTTCTAAACACTTGAACATGAGAAAAAAAAGAAACATTCATATAAAATCGAATTTAGTGCATGTGTAGACATGTGGAGCATCTCCCATTACTACTTTAAATATGTTCGTATTTACATTTCATACATTAAATATGTGAGTATTAACATTTATATTTACATTTACATATCATCTGTGAGTCTGATGGGGCAGTAGTGGACCGGTGGTATGGTTCTAGATTACTGATCCAAGTTCACCTAATAGTCACTGCAGACCCCACAGTGCCGCTAACTCGGTTATCAAAGGTCAGCCAAGTCTCTTCCAGCTTGTAGTGAGATGAATCTAAAAGAAACACTGTTGTCATTTAAAAAGAGTAGGCAACTGGGCTGCTGCCAGCATGTTTCTGCTCTGCGATAGCCTGGTGAGCAATCCAAGGTGTAATGTGTACTCGCCCAGAATCGGCTGAGATGAGACCAGCCTCCCTGTGACCCTAATTAGTCTGAGGCAGTTCAGAAAATGAATTTGAATCGGATTTTAATTTACTGTCATCATCATCATCATCATCATCATCATCATCATTATCATCATCATCATCATCATCATCATCATCATCATCATCATCCTCATCATCCTCATCTTCTGCCTCTTCTGGGGTTGGGTCGTGGGGAAGCAACCTAAGCAATGAGGTCCAGACATCCCTCTCACCAGCCACTTCCTTCAGCTCAGGGGACACTGAGGCGTTTCCAAACAAGCTGAGAGACATAGTCCCCCCAGCGTGTTCTAGGTCGACTCCGGGGTCTCTTCCCAGTTGGACATGCCCGAAACACCACACCAGGGAAGCGTTCGGGAGGCATTCTGACCAGATGCCCAAACCACCTCAACTGGCCCTCTCAATGAGGAGGAGTAGCGGCTCTACTCCAAGCTCTTCCCAGATGATAGAGCTTCACACCTTTTCTCTAAGGGACAGCCCCACCACCCGGCGAAGTAAGCTCATTTCAGTCGCTTATATCTGCAATCTTGTTCTTTCGGTCAATACTCAAAGCTTGTGATTATAGGTGAGGGTTGGAATGTAGATCGACTGGTAAATTGAGAGCTTTACCTTGCAGCACAGCTCTCTCTTCACCATGCCAGACCAGTACAGGCTCCATTTTAGAGCAGAGGCTGCAGCAATCCATCTGTCGATCTCCTGCTCTAATCTTCCATCACTCGTGAACAAGAACCCAAGATACCTAAACTTCTCCACTTGGGGCAGGACCTCATTCCCGACCCTGAGGGTGCATTCCATCCAACTGAGAACCATGGCCTCGGACTTAGAGGTGCTGATTTTCATCCCGGCTCTGAATCATTCCAATGAGAGCTGGAGATCCCGGCTTGACGAAGCCAAAAGGACAACGTCATCTGCAAAATCCAGAGACGAGATCCAATCACCTCGGTTGTGTCTAGAGATTCTGTCCATAAAATTATGAACAGATTCTGTGACAAAGGACAGCCTTGGTGGACTCTAGCCCTCACCAGTAACAAATTTGACCTGTTGTTACCAATATGGACCAAACGATCGAATGGCCTATAGCAACGTGTCCGGAACGTCATACTCCAGGAGGACACCCCACAAGAGAGCCCGATGGACATGGTCAAAAGCCTTCTCCAAATCCATAAAACACATGTGGCCAGATTGGGTAAACTTCCATGACCCCTCCAAAATCCTGTGGAGTGTATAGAGTTGGTCGAGTGCTACGGCCAGGACGAAAACCACATTAGTCCTCCTGAATCCGAGGTTCGACTATTGGTCGGATCCTCCTTTCCAGTACCCCTGCATAGACCTTACTGAGTAGGATGAGGAGTGTAATACCCCGATAATTGGAACACACCCTCTGGTTCCCCCTTTTTAAAAAGGGAGAGTACCATCTCGGTTTGCCAATCCAGAGGTACATCTACTGATGAGCACACGATGTTGCAGAGAGATATCAACCAAGACAGTCCTACAGCATCCATAGTCCTGAGATATTCAGGGCTGATCTCATCCACCCTTAGAGCCCGATCACCGAGGAGCTTTTTGACTACTTCAGTGAAGTCCAGTCCAGTGATGGGTAGACCCCTGCCCAAACTCCCAGGGCCTTCCTCCTCCACAGAGGGTGCGTTGGTGGGATTGAGAAGGTCCTCAAAGTATTTCTTCCACCTCCCGATGACATCACCGACTTGAACAGCCGCCCACCTTCAATGTAAACAGTGTTTGTCAAGAACTGCTTCCCTCTTCTGAGGCATCGGATGGTGGTCCAGAACCTTTTTGAGACCAACCAATAATCACTCTCCAGGCCCTCACTGAACTCCTCCCATGCCCGAAATTTTGCATCTGTGACTGCTTTGGCTGCAGAACGTTTGGTCTGTCTGTACCTGTTTGCTGCCTCGGGAGTCCCACAGGCCAATAAGACCCAATAGGCCTAATTTTTCAGCTGGATGGCAGATCATCACCACAGGTGTTCACCACCGGGTTCGGGGGTTACCACCACAACAAGCAATTTGGGTAGCTGCCTCAGCAATGGAAGCAAGAAACATGGCACATTTCGATTCCATGTCACCTGCCTCCTCCAGGATGTGGTTGTAGCCCTGCCGGAGGTGGGAGTTAAGGGCCTCTTGGACAGGAGACTGCCAAATGTTCCCAGCAGACCCTAATGACATGCTTGCGCCTGCCAGGTCTGGAAGGCGGCCTCCCCAGCTATTGAAGCCAGCTCACCACCAGGTGGTGATTGGTTGACAGCTCAGCTCCCCTCTTCACCCAAGTGTCCAGAACATGCTACAAAGTCGATCATCGAACTGCAACTTAGGGTGTCTTGGTGACAAGTGCACTTATGGACACCCTTATGTTCAAACATGGTGCTCATGATGGACAAACTGTGATGAGCACAAAAGTCCAACAACAAAACACCATTCAGGTTCAGACAGGAGAGGCCATAGCTACCGATCACACCCTTCCGGGTCACACTATCATTGTCCACATGGGCATTGAAGTCTCCCAAGATGAGTGACTCTCCCCAGGAGCGTTCTTCAACACACACCCTAAAGACTCCAAGAAGTGTGGGTACACTGAACTGTCATTTGGTGCATCAGCACGAATAACAGTCAGGATCCGTGCCCCCACATGCAGGCGGAGGGAAGCTACAAGCTACCCTTTCGTCGACCGGGGAGAACCCCAACGTTTGGTTACTGAGACATGGGCAACAAGGATTTCCACACCGGCTCGCCGCCTCTCCCCATGAGCAACTCCAGAATGGACAGCCTCTCTCGAGATGGATGGTTCCAGAGTCCAAGCTATGTGTTGAGGTGAGCCTGGCTATATCTAGTTGGCATCTCTAACCCTCACATACCAGTTTAGGCCCCTTCCAGAGAAGTGACATTTCATGTCCCAAGAGTTAGAGTCAGTAACCGAGGATTGGTCCGACAGAACCCATGCCTTCATCTGCCACCCAACTCACATCGCACCCTACCCCTACAGCCCCTCCCACAGGTAGTGGGTCCATGGGAGGGCAGACCCATGTCTCCTTTTTGGGCTGGGTCCGGCCGTGCTCCCTGGGCAGAGGCCCGACCACCAGGCGCTCGACTTTGAGCTCCACCCCCAGGCCTGGCTCCAAGGGGGGACCCTGGTGACTCACATCCGGGCAAGGGAAAATGTTTCCTTGTTTTGCTTTTATTTAGCATAGAGGTCTTCTGAACCGCACTTCGTCTGGATCTTCACCCAGGACCTGTTTGCCTTGGGTGACCCTACCAGGGGCATTATGCCCCCGACAACATAGCACATAAGATCATTAGGTCACGCTAACCCCTCCACCACCGATTCATGGAGGGGTTACTTTACACTGGTACTCTTTATTTATATGAAATTATATGAAAAACACAAACAGGTCTGAAAGCTGCAAAAGAGACCACAAATTATATATTTTAAATAACGCTCTTAACATTAAGTCTCACTTAACATCATTTTTCATTCAAGATTTTCCCCCACTTCAGCAAATGGCGTTAAAAGGTTGGATTCACGTTCACAGAGTAATATCATATTATGATATAAACATATTTATATTTTGCTTAAGCAGGAGATTTGTTTATAACCATGGTCATTAATTATATGATACTGAAACCACAAACTGATTAAAAAAACATCATGGGTATGTAAAAGTAGGGAAATATAAATTAATCAGTTGGAGACTATTTGGTGCAATAAATTTTATAGTCAGAATAAGTTTATAACTGAAGGAGAGAATACTGTAAATATTTAAAAAAAAATATATAAAAATCAATAAATCAGGAATGAAGCACTAATGCTCAATATTGAGGATAAAGTGCATATTTCCTTTTTTAAAGTGAAAGAAAAAAGAGTAAGTATTTTAGTGGAAAGCTAAATTACGAAGGATGGCACATGATGAAGTTTTGAAAGCATGAGTGAGAACTGCTGTGATTGGAAATACTGCTGCTGCTACCACTACTACTTCTACTACTACTACTACTACTACTACTACTACTACTACTAATACTACCACTACTACCACTACTACCACTACTACTACTACTACTACTACTACTACTACTACTACTACTACTACTACTACTGCAGCTACTAGCCACTACTGCTACTACTACTGCTCAAGCGGCGGCAGCAGCCAGTAACTAGCCAACAACCATTAGCAGCAGCTAGCTACAGTAGCAGCCTTGCTTAATAACTAAAGCAGCCACTAACTAGCTAGCAGCAGCAGCTAACTAATATACTAGTAGCTAATATTGTGACGGCAGCAGCACTAATAGCTTAAAGCAGAAAAACTAGCTAGCAAGCCAGCAAGCAGCAGCATATAGCAGCAGCAACCTTAGCAGTGGCTGCTATATTATTAACGGCAGCCAAGCCTTAGCAACTAGCAGCTTAGCAGCAGCAACTAGCAAATAACAGCAACCAGCGCAGCAACCAAGCAACAGCAACAGCAAGCGCTAGCCTTAGCAGCTGCTTAACTAGCTTAGCAGCAAGCAACCTTAACCTTAGCAGCAGCGCAACCAGCAACCAGCAAAGCTGGTGCTTGAAAGCAACCCAGCAGCAGCAGCAGCAACTAATGCAGCATAGCTATGTAGCTGGTGAAGCAGCAACGAAATGGCAGAAACTAGCAGCAGCAGCCAGCAGCAGCAGCAGCCAGCGGGCCATAGCAAACTTAGCAAGAAACCAACTAGCAGCAGCAACTTGGCTGCAGCAGCAGCGACAACTTAACAGCTTAGCTGGCAAGACAATAGCCAGCAGAAGCAACTGCCTATGCTTAATAATACGCAGCAACAGCAGCTTAGCAGCCTTAGCAACCAGCAGCAACATGGCTAGCAGCTAGCCAACAACTAGCGCGCAGCAACCAACTATGGCATTAACCAACAGCAGCAGCAGCAACCAGCAGCGAATTTTGCATGCGCTTAACAACTAGCAACAAGCAGCAACTGGCTGGCAAGCAACAGCAACGAACAAAAGCAGCAGCAACAACAAGCAACGCAACCACAACTGGCGGCAGCAGCTGGCAACAGTGGCAAACAACAGCAACAGCAACAACGGAGCAAGCAACAACCAGCCGAGCAGGCAGCAGCTGGCAATAACAGCAGCAAGCAGTCAAAGCGGCAAAGCCAACAGCAGCAGCAAGGCAGCTAGCAGCAGCAGCGTGGCAAGCAGGCAACGGCGGCAATTAAGCCAGCAGCAATATGGGCAGTGGCATATATGCAGCAAGCATACTAGCAGCAGCAACAATTGGCAGCAGCAGCAACCAGCAGGCAACAATTGCCAGCTAGCAGCTGAAGCAGCAGCGGCAGCAGCAGCAGCAGCGAAGCAGCAGCAGCAGCAGCAACCAGCAGCAGCAATAGAACTGGCAGCGTAAGCAACCAGCAACACAACTGGCAACAGCAACCAGCGGCAACGCTGTAGCAATTAACCCATGGCAGGCAGCAGCAGCAACCCAACAGCGCAGCTGGCAACAGCAGCAAAAGCGCTTGTAGCAGCAACAGGTGCGGCAGCAGCAGCATAACAACAGTCAGTAACTAGCCAACTAGCAACTAACAGCTTAACGGCAGCAGCAGCATAGCTAGCAATAGCGCAGAATTAATAACAACTAACCTATGCTAGCAATAGCAACTAATAATAGCCTTATTCTGCTAATAATAGCAGCAAAAAAAATATAGCAATAACAGCAGCAACTAGCCGCAATAACTATTAGGCTAATAAAGCAACGAGCTTGAAACTAACAACTAATAATAGTGCCTTAAGCAACTATTAGCTTAACGCTATTAGCAACCAACTAACTTAAGCTAGCAGCAGCATAGCTTAACCAGCCAGCAATAATTAACTAGCCTTAGCATGGCAACCCAGCAACAACAGGCAATAACTAGCTAGCAACTAACCTTAATATAGCAACAGCTTAACTAACTTGCTAATAACAATTGCTACTAATTTAAAAGGAAAGTAACAGCATTAAGCGCGCTGCTTGCAGCTAACTAGCAGCAGCAGCAGCAGCACTTAGCTTAGCAACCTTGCCGCCCGCAGCAGCAGACTAAGCAGCAACAGCGGCAGAAACAACATGGCAAAACAGCTGGCAACAACGCTAGCAGCAGTAACTAGCGAACAGCAACCAGCAGCGAAGCAGCAACTGGCGAAACGGCGCAAAGTAAGCAGCAGCTATTAGCAGCAGCAACAACGGTGCTTAAAAACAGCAAAAGCCAACGGTGGCAAAGCAACTAATAACTGGCAGTAACCAGCAGCAGCAGCCAACCAGCAGCCGGCGGCAACGCTTTGAAGCAGCGTAAGCAGCAACAGCGACCAGCAGCTAACCTTAACAGCTGGCAGCAACCAGCAGCCAGCAGCAACTGGCGAAAGCAGCGGCAGCGAACACAACAGCAGCAGCAACTGGCAGCAGCAACTGGCCAGCAAAGCAGCAGCAGCAACGGTGAAAACGCAACAGCAACCGTTGCAGCGCAGCCTGTGGCAGCAGCAGCAGCTGCAACAGCAATAGCAACAACAGCAGCAGGCGTAACAGCAAGCAACAGCAGCATGTAACAAAGCCATGCAAAACAACAGCAGCAGCCAGCTAATAGCCAGCAGAAGCTAACTAACCGGCCAACAAAAGCCTTGGCAAAAACCATAGCTAACAACTAGCTGGCATAGCTGACGACCAGCCAGCCAAGCGACCAGCAGCAGCAGCAGCGCTTATTAAGCCATAACAGCAGCAACCAGCTTGAGACAAAGCTAGCAGCGAAGCGCTTATTAACTAATAGCCCAACTTAGCCAGCTAATGCTAGCAAGCATTGGTAACGCGCTGCCAGCAGCCAGCAGCAAAGCAACCAGGGCAAAAGCAACGTGCAACCCAACAGCAGCAACAAATATAAATAAGCGCGACGGCAAGCAGCAGCAGCTTAACGTAATCCAGCGCTGGCAGCGCAGCAACAAGTACAGCAGCAGCAGCAGCAGCAGCAACAGCAGCAATAGCCAACAGCAAGCGGCAGCAAAGGCAGCAGCAGCAACAGCGTTTTAAACAGCATAGCAGCAGCAACAGCAGCCAGGCGAAGCAGCCAGGCAGCAGCCAGCTGTACTTGCTGTGGCAGAACAGCAGCAGCTTGCTGACGGCAAGCAGCAGCCAGCAATAACTGGCAGCAGCAGCAGCAGCAGCAACATTAGCGCAAGCCAACCAGCGCAGCAAAGCAGCGGCAACGGTGACTTAACTAGCCTTTGGCGAAAGCAACCAGCAACCAGCAGCCAAGCAGGCGGCATAGCAGCGACAGCAGCAGCGACAGCCTAACAACGGCAGCAGCGAACAATAGACCTTGCTCAGCGCGCCAGCAACAGCAGCTGGCAGCAGCAACGCAGCAGCTTGCAGCAGCAACTAGCGCTGTAGCGGCATGTAGCGGCAGCAACAGCAGCCAGCAGCAACCAGCATGCAGGCAGCGGCAGCAGCAGGCGTAATAGCAGCAAGCAGCAACAGCAGCAGCAGCAGCAGCAACGGTGGCAGCAGCAACGCATGAACAGATAAGCAGCAACGCCAATAACCATGCCATAGAACAGCAACCTTGCAAATTGCTTAACTAGCAGCAGGCAACAGTGCTTAGGCACTTAACCAACACTTTCAGCTGCAATTAGCGGCAACAGCAACAACAGCAGCAAAACAGCGTAGCAACCTTGTAATACTTAACCTTAGCTGCTTGCAACTGCTGCCTTAACATAACTAGCGCTTATACTTAGCGCTTGCCGATTTATCTTAAATAACGCACTTACTGCTAATGCTGCCTTACTGCTATGCTGCCTTAGCAGCTTAACTATAGCTTATTAGCTACGCCTTACTGCTAACTGCTGCACTGCCTACTGCGCTGCTTAACTTGCCTGCTGCTACTACTGCACCATTACTGCCTGCTACTACTACACTACTGCCTGCTTACTACCTTGCTACTATAGCTACTACTACTACTACTATGCTGCTCTACCTTAACCACTATGTCTGAGGATTCTGACCGAGGACTGGAGCACCACTGCCATGCACATTTTGATATTTTACAACACACCTGATTTAACTTCTTCTTCTTCTTCTTCTTCTTCTTTTACTTTCGGCTGCTCCCTTCAGGGGTCGCCACAGCAAATCATCCGCCTCCATCTCACCCTGTCCTCTGCATCTTCTTTTCTGACTCCAACGGCCTTCATGTCTTCCTTCACCACATCCATAAATCTCTTCTTTGGTCTTCCTCGAGGCCTTCTGCCTGGTAGTTCCAACCTCAGCTTCCTACTTCCAATATACTCACTATCCCTCCTCTGTACATGTCTAAACCATCTCAAGCTAGCCTCTCTGACTTTGTCTCCAAAACATCTTACATGTGCTGTCCCTCTGATATACTCATTTCTGATCCTATCCATCCTCGTTACTCCCAGAGAGAACCTCAACATTTTCATCTCTGCTACCTCCAGCTCTGCCTCCTGCCTTTTCCTCAGGGCCACTGTTTCTAAACCATATAACATCGCTGGCCTCACCACCGTCTTGTACACTTTTCCTTTCATTCGTGCTGACACTCTCCTATCGCACATCACACCGGACACTTTTCTCCAACCATTCCAGCCTGCCTGCACACGCTTCTTCACCTCTTTTCCACTCTCTCCATTGCTCTGGATTGTTGAGCCTAAGTACTTAAAATCCTCCACCTTCGTTATCTCTGCCCGAACACACCTGATTTAACTAATTACAGAAAACAATACAACTGGTGGGCACTGGTGGTAAGGTGGTAAAGGTGCTGGATCGCTGATCCTAAGGTTGGGGGTTCAAGCCCCACTCTCCACAAGATTGTCACTGTCCCCCGAGTGCAGCTAACTGGGTTATAAAAGGCCGGCCATGTCTCTCACTGTCTATGGTCTGAGGTTCATGTTAAAGAACCATTGCTAACTTTCAACAAGAGTAGCTGCATAGCCATCAACGTGTTTCTGCCTTGCGATGGCCTGGCGAGTTGTCCAGGGTGTACTCTGCCCTCACCCGGAGTCGGCTGGGATGGGTGCCAGCCTTCTCGTGACCCGAAGGAGGATTAAACGATTACGGAAAATTAGCGATGAATACAACCAGTCTTTTGATATACTGTGTGCATATGGGACACTTTCCTGTGTGCACCAGAAGTTAAAAACAAATCAATAAACAAACATACTTGTTCTATCTGCTGTACATTCAAAACTAAAAGTTTTTTCTCATGTCCCATTATAGTCCATAGTTTCTTTTAGTAACTTTAATGACTCTGAGGAAATAAGAAAAATAAAGTATCTCTTTGATAAAACCTGCCTCTAGTGCTGTTGTTGGCTTATTTGTCCAGACTAGTTTTAATGGATATAAACTGGTAGCTTCCTGGATACCAAACACTTGAAGGGGGGCATTCCTGGACCTTTCAGTATTTGTAGTGCTCTTCAAACGATCCATAGTATTCTAAGTACCAGGACATACATGAGGACACATAAAATTCAGGATATTTTTAACCATTAGCTCTTATTTTGGAGAAGTCGGTTACCCCCAGGAGTGTCTCACCAAAAGTCTTGAGTTGATAACTTTAACAGATTTTACCAGGCTAACTGTTTCCTGTTATCTATTTTACAAAAAGTAACCTGAACTACACCGGCGGTGCTCACCTCAGTTATGTGTACACCAAAAACCTCTGAGGAGCTCAAACACACCACTTAAATTCTCACAGGCTTAGAACCCGAACCCGAACCTGGCCCCATTAATTGGATGGAAAATATCTTGTAAAGAGCTGGAACTTTTTTTTTTTGGTGCTTAAAGTTTGTCTCTCTTGTACATATGAATTGGCAGCGTGAAACTGTTTTTCTGTAATGTTCTCTTTTATTACTTTGCAAAAATGGATCCATTTAACAACCGATCTAAATCAAATTAAGCATTTTCCTTGCTCTATGCCTTATGAAAATCTCATTAGAATCAGTAAAGTAGTGGCTTAAATATGCTGCATTAAGGGTGATGCGGCCATTTCACAATTCAGCAGAAACATAAAAACAAGACAAACCATAGTCAAGGAAGCAAGTGAACGTGCATGGGTATTAAACATTATCAAAGGGGTACGAGTGCTGAAAATATACTGTATCTACATTCCAACCTTGAAGATGAAAAATATTTGGTTTTATGAAACAATAAATAAATAAATAAATAAATGATATACAAAAAAAAAAAAAAATAATTAAAAAAAAAAAAAATCAAAAACAGAAAACCTGAGCATGCAGAACTATTCAATCCCCAGATAAATACTTTGTAGAGCCACTTTGTGCAGTAATTAAAGCTGCCTCTTAGTGTATATCTCTTTGAGGTTGGCACCACCTCTTTGTATCGCCACCTTATTGTGGTGGAGAGGTTTATGTGTCCTAATGATCCTAGGAATATGTTGTCGGGGGAATTATGTCTCTAGGAGGGTCAACCAAGGCAAACAGGTCCGAGGTTAAGGTTCAGATGAAGTGCAGTTCCGAAGAACTCTATGACAAAGGAACAAAAAACAAGGACACAGTTTTTCTTGCCCAGACATGGGTCACCGGGGTCCCCCTTGGAGCCAGGCCTAGGGGTGGGGCTAAAGGCGAGCACCTGGTGGTTGGGCTTCTGCCCATGGAACCCAGCCGGGCCCAGCCAGAAAAAGAGACATGGGTCCACCCTACCATGGACCCACCACCTGTAGGAGGGGCTATAGGGGTCACGTGCAGTGTGAGGTGGGTGGCAGCCGAAGGCATGGGTTTTGTTGGACCAATCCTCGGCCACTGTGTCTGATTCTTGGAACAAGGAATGTCACCTCTCTGGCGGAGAATGAGCCTGAGCTGGTGAATGAGGTGGAGAGATACCAAGGTATAACTTAACCTAGGTATAGTCAGACTTACCTCAATGCATAGCCAGGGTTTTGGAACCACCCATCTTGACAGGGGATTCCATTCTGGAGTTGCTCATGGGAGAGGTGGCAAGCCGGTGCGGGCATCCTGTTGCCCCCCCCCCCCCCCCCATCTTGGTGCTTACACATTGGGGTTCTCCCTGGTCAAGGAAAGGATAGCTTCCCTCCTTATGGTGGGGGGATGGGTCCTGAGTGTTGTTTGTACTTTTGCACCAAATGACAGTTCAGAGTACCCTCACTACTTGGAGTCTTTAGGAGGTGTGTTGGAGAACACTGCCCCGGGAGACTCACTCATTGTCTTGGGAGATTTCAACATCCATGTGGGCAATGACAGTGTGACCTGGAAAGGTGTGATAGGTAGGCATAACCTCTCCAGTCTGAACCTGTATAGTGTTTCATTGTTGGACTTCTGTGCTTGACAGAGTTTGTCTATAACAAACGTCATGTTTGAACATAAGAGTAAGTTCACTTGTCACCAAGACACCCTAGGTCGCAGTTCAATGATTAACTTTGTAGTTGTGTCACCACATGTTCTGGACACTCCGGTGAAGAGAGGAGCTGAGATATCAACCAATCATCACCTGGTGGTGAGCTGGCTCTGATGGCTGGGGAGGCTACCCTCCAGACCTGGCAGGCCCATATGTGTAGTTAGGGTCTCCTGGGAACATTTAGTGTAGTCTCCTGTCAGATGCGCCTTTAACTTCCACCTCCAGCAGAGCTACAACTATGTCTCAAAGGAGATGGGTAACATGGAATCCGAATGAACCATCTTTCATGCCTCTAATGCTGAGGCAGCAGCCCATAGCTGTGGCCAGAAGGTCATTGGTGCTTGTCATAATAGTAGTAGTAGTAGTAGTAGTAGTAGTAGTAGTAGTAGATTTATACAGTGAGTTGTCGACTTACAACCTATGCGAGTTACGTCTGATCGACTTTACGACCGCAAAAGTCGTAAAGCATGATTCATGGCAGTGCAGTGCGAGTGTTGCATACGACACTTGTTTGCGCTGCTGGCAGCGTCAGCATCTTAAAAGGCCAAGCAGGAGATGATGCAGCTTCACTTTCTAACTGCTCAGAGCTCAGAACAAATCTATTTATCTACTTTCAATGCCACGTCACTGTGGCGCGAAGCGGAGAGCCAATCCTTTCTGTGTGGGCGGGTCCGATACCTTGAAACTCTAATGTTATTGGACTCACATTCTGCAGTGTTTATGTCACAGGAAGCGCGTCCCAAGTTTTGGCAATCAGCTGGTCTCCGGTTTGAAGTTTTTCCATGTCTGTCCATTTGTGTTTGCTTGCCAGCTGTGCTTGTCTTCGTGGAAATGAGCTGATCAAAATGAGGGAAATTTATCTCTTTACTCAAAAACAACATTTTTTTTTGTGCTCTGGGCACCTGTCGCCACTGTGTAGCAGCAGTTCTTGCGTTGTTCTATCCCTTGATGCTGAGCGCCGAACAGGACACGACAAATGCCAAATTTTAACGTCTTATGGTATGACTCGGCCAGATTCGAACTTCGACCTTCTGGAGGATAAAGCGGACGCTCTACCAACTGAGCTAAATCTCTGGTAACCCATAGTGGTAACCCCCATACCTGGTGGTGGACACCTGCGGTGAAGGGGGCCATCCAGCTGAAAAAGGAGGCCTATCAGGTCTTATTGGACTTTGGGACTCCCAAGGCAGCAGGCAGGTAACAGCAGGCCAAACGTGCTGCAGAAACCTAGCTGTCGTTGATGAAAAATCTCGGCATGGGAGGAGTTTGGTGAGGGCCTGGAGAGCAATGATCAGCTAGCTCAAAAAGTTCTGGACCATCTGATGCCTCAGGAGAGGGAAGCAGTTCTCCACAAATACTGTCTACAGTAGAAGTGGGAGATGCTCACCTCAACTGAGGATGTCGTCGGGTGGTGGAAGGATTACTTCGAGGACTTCTGCAATCCCTCCTCCATGCCCTCTGTGGAGGAGGAAGAGTCTGGGGGTTTGGGTGGGGTCTGCCCATCACTGGAGCTGAGGTCACTGAGTTAGTAAAAAAGATCCTTGGTGGTCAGGCTATGGGGATGGATGAGATCATCCCTGAATATCTCAGGGCTCTGGATGTTGTAGGACTGTCTTGGTTGACACATCTCCACAACATTGCATGGTCATTGGGGACTGTATCTGTGGATTGGCAAACCGGGGTGGTAGTCCACTTTTTAAAAAATGGGGTGTGTGTGTGTTCCAATTCTCGGGAAAGTCTATGCAGGGGAACTGGAGAGGAGGATCCGACCAATAGTTGAAACTTGGATTCAGGAGGAAGAACGTGTTTTTTGTCCTGGCCGGGGCAATGTCATCCAACTCTATATGCTCCACAGGATCCTGGAGGGGTAATGAGAATTTGCTTAATCTGTCTACATGTGTTTGTGGTTTGGAGAAGGCTTTCGACCATGCCACTCAAGTTAACCTGTGGGGCATGCTCTGGGAGTATGGCATTCTAGACCAGTTGCTATGGGCCATTCGGTTGCTGTATCAACGGAGCCAGAGCTTGGTTGGTATTGGGAACAACAGGTCAAATTCATTTACGGTGAGGGTTGGAGTTCGCCAAGGCTGTCCTTTGTCACAGAATCTGTTCATAACTTTATGGACAGAATTTGTAGGTGTAGTCGAGGTGTTGGGTTCTGGTTTGGTGGGCATTGGATCTTATCTCTGCTTTTTGCGGATGACGCTATCTTTTTGGCTTCATCAAGCCGAGATCTCCAACTCTGATTGGAGTGTTTCACAGTCGAGTGTCATACAACCGGGGTGAAAATCAGCACCTTGAATTCTGAGGCCCTGCTTCTCAGTCAGAAAAAGGTGGAATTCACCCTTCGGGTCAGAAATGAGATCCTGCCACAAGTGGAGGAGTTTAAGTATCTTGGGGTCTTGTTCACAAATGAGGGAAGGGTGGCGTGGGAGATTGACAGGTGGATCACTGTGGCCTCTGCTGTAAAGCAGAGCCTATGTCGGTCTGTCATGGTAAAGAGGGAGCTGAGCCATAAGGCAAAGCTCTCAATTTACCAGTCAATCTATGTTCCAACCCTCACCTATGGTCATGAGCTTAGGGCAGTGACCAAAAGCACAAGATCGCGGATATAAGTGGCTGAAATGAGTTTCCATTGCTGGGTGGCAGGGCTCACCCTTAGAGATAAGGTGAGAAGCTCAGCCATCTGGGATGAACTCGGAGTAGAACCGCTGCTCCTCCACATTGAACGGAGCCAGCTGAGGTGGCTTGGGCATTTGGTTAGAATGCCTCCCGAATGGCTCCCTGGTGTGGTGTTTCGGGCACGTCCCAATGGGAAGAGACCCAGGATCGACCTAGAACATGCTAGAGGGATTACATCTTTCGGCTGCCCCCCAGAAGAACTGGAGGAAGTGTCTGGGTAGAGGGACGTGTGGACCTCATTGCTTAGGCTGCTGGCCCCGTGACCCAACCTGGATTAAGGGGAAGAAGATAAATGAATGAATGAATGAATATATTGCCACTCTGACTTTTTCCCATTCTTCAAAACAAATCTGCCCCATCTCCTTCCAGAATTCCTTTTTCTTAAGAATTTCCCTGTATTTAACACCATCCACCATTCTCTCAATTTCGACCAGTTTACTAGTCTGTGCGGCAGAAAAATATCATCACAGCATGATATTTGCCCCACTGTACTGTGGAGATGGCATTCTTAGAGTTATGAAAGGTATTACATTTGTATAGCAGTTTCTTTGATTATCAAAACATGAAATGCTTGTTTCATCTAATCAGATAAACATCTTCCATAGGTTTGGGGAATCTCCTGTATGCCTTTTGGCAAATGTTAAACATGCTTGTTCATTTTTTTCTGTCAGTGTGTCACATACACACAACCATTCACCCTCACACCTAGGGACCTTTTGGAGGAGTAAATTACTAATATACATTTACTTGTACTTGGGAGGAAACCAGAATCTCCAGAGAAAATCAACACGAGCAAGAGAACTGCAAACTTCACACAGAAATGCCTCACTTTGCCCAGAACTTGAACCCAGAACCTCCTTGCTCTGAGGTGGACAAACACTACCTCAACGTGCCACCTAAAAAGGAGACATGCCAAGTTAAAATAACAGGTTAGTAAGCCAAACATAATGAACTTAATCAAAATAATAATTTGGTTAATAAGCCTTTGAGCCACTTGTTTTTACAGTGATTGTTGTTTACTCTGTCTAGGCATATAGTCTGTAGCTGGTTGCCCAGTACAAGGATTATTCACATGTTTTTCCATGACGAGCTGCAAGTCTACACTTACATCCACCTGCAGCATCTGTCTGACTCTTCTAATAACTGAATAAAGATCAGCTATTATTATTATTATTATTATTATTATTATTATTATTATTATTATTATTATTATTTGATTTTTTAAAATTATTATTCATTAATTCTTTTATTTTCTGAACTGCTTAAATCTAATTATGGTTGCGGGGAGGCTGGCGCTTAGCTCAGCCGAATCTGGGCAAGGGCAGGGTACACCCTGGACAGCTTGCCAGTTAATCGTAGGGCCATCACTCACACAACCATTCACACTCACACCCACAGGAGATTTGGAACAGCCAGTTAACCTACTGTGCATGTTTTTGGACTGTGAGAGGAAACCAGATTACCCGGAGGAAATCCACAAAAGCACAGGGAGAGCATGCAAATTCCACTCAGAAACTCCCAGCCCAGGGTGCTGGATACTCAAATCAAGCAAGATAACTATCAGTATGACCTTGTTCTTTATATCGTCCAGCTCAGTGTGCAGTCGAGTGATTAATAATAATAATAATAATAATAATAATAATAATAATAATTCACCTATTAAATGTCTCGATTGTATCCAAATTACACAGTCATGTGATTCCCCATTATCCTCGGCGCCCTTGGTTTGGTGCCTCCTGATTTACTGACACAGATCAAGAGAGTGTCCGGGTTTGGTATCGGGAAAACAGCTCTCCTGACAATCTGGGCAATGCAGAAGGCTGCACGGTTGGGGAGTCTCCATATTCTCCAGAAAGAAATTCTTGGTGGGTTCGACTCGGCAGTGTTTCCTGGGTAAAGTCCCATTTGCTGTCTGGGCTGCATGTACAGAGGGTGAGGGCCCTGAGCAGATGATGAGCCTCACAAGCCTGATGTGCCAGGATCACATGACCCCTCTGTGCTGCATTTCATCTTTTTTAAACTATAATAATGATATTATTATTATTATTATTATTATTAATAATAATAATAAGAAAAAGCTCCTGAATAGTGCAATGACAAGTTGTGTGACTATCAACCTGGAGATCCCAATTCCGAATCCAGGTTGATGCCGTGGCCATCCATGACCGGGAATCCACTGGAGCTAATTGGCTGAGCTCTCATAGGAAGGATGGATTGCATGCTCCTGTGTCACTCACAGCGATCACCTCTATGGCGCTATAATAGGCTAGCACTTAAAACCAAACTAAAAACACCCAGGGACAGAAAACAGGTAAAATAAATAATGATAATAATATTTTATCAAACTTATACATTACAGAATGGCTCCTGACTGGATTATTAAACAGACACTCATCAGAGCAAGCAGCCTTTAACCCAAAGCTGTTTGAAAACCACAAGACCAAACACACTTAGCTCCGGGCCACACCACAAAGGCCCGCTGTTCGCCTCTCCTGTACATGGCACGCACCCAGCATGTTTAGAAAATAGCGGCAACATCCAAGACACACAGCCGGCCCCAGTGCTGAAATAAATCTCCATTTCCTTCAGCCCTTTTTTTCCTCTTGTATGTAATGAATTAGCAATTAAATCAGCCACTAATGCCATCCAGTGCCTCGTGCACACTTCCTTTTTATATACAGCCTAATCTCAGCCAGTGATGTTTTATAAACGGAGAACAGGAAATGTCTGCTCTTAGCGTTGCGTGTCACGCCACATGCTCCCCTTCACCGGGTGACTGTTGTTCCTGGGGTCATCACGGCCGCGTCAGATTTAATGGAGCTGTCAGGAGAAGCTAAGGTGTGTTGCCAGTCAGTTTCCAAATAATTACCCTTTCCAACAGAGGGCTGATTGTGCTTTAGCTGTGTGGTCCAAACACTGAGCGCAGCCTCCAGCCAAAATGTGTTACAGCTACAGTATGATACAGGATGGATGTGTGGCTTCTTGATGAGAGCTGATGTGCTTGCCTTGCTATCCCATCACGATGGTCCTCTTCAGTGATCACAGTCACTACAACTACTGTAGGTCCTATAGGCACTGACGACTTTTTTTTTTTACTGGACGAGTCACAACGAAACAGAGCTTTTGCTTTTAAAGCACAAACCTTAGAGATTGGAATGCTGGCTTAAACAGCCTCGCTTCCTGTACCAGGCTTCCAGGAACACTCACACACACACACACACACACACACACACACACACACACACACACACACACACGGACAGATCGCATAACCCAACACTAACCTCTACACACTCGGCTGTCCATTAGCGTTAGGCTTACAGCTTCAGAGTTTGTGAATGTGTGTGGTGTAGGACAGACATAAATCTCAACACCTCACTCAGGATATGTATCACTGGCGGCTTTTCATGGGAAACAGGCAGGACAGAAGAGGCCACTCAGTGCTGGATTACAGTGGAGACAGATTATTACTTTCCGACATTCCCATGGTCTTCTTCCAGATCAGAAACGCTGACTGCAGTGATTCATCGCTCTGTATAGACTGGAATCGTAAGAAAGAATCCGCAAAACAGCACTGACTAACTGGGACATCAAAGCATAGCTAGGATGGTAGGAACACATTAGGTAAAGGTCAGTCTGGAGCATGTGCAGTCAAGTGAGTGAGGGGGGAATTGTGGGGGAATTTAATTGGATTTCATACAAATGACCTCATGCGAAAACGCACGACTGCTATCACCAGCTCTAACTCTGACCATAAAGGGGAGATATGATGCTTTTCCCACCTGTTTGACCCATAAATGTTGTTACAGGGTTCAATTACCATGTAAGATGATGCCAGAGCATAACATCAGAAGATCAGCCTATGTATTAAGTTTTCCCTCTGGGCTGTTTGAGCTGGCGGTAAACACAAGGTTTCGCCCAATGTGTGTGTGTGTGTGTGTGTGTGTGTGTGTATGTGTGTGTGTGTGTGTGTGAGTGTGTGTGTGTGTGTGTGTTTTATTTATTTATTTTCAGGAACACTAGTTCGTATCACACGTTTTGCCTAGTAGTTAGCACATCCACCTCACAGGAGTAATGTCCTGGACTTGAGTTCTTGGGCTCAGCGAGGGCAATTCTATGTGGACTGTTCACATTCTCCGGCTTCTCTGGGTTTCCATTGGCTACTCGTTTCCTCCCACAGTCCAAAGACATGCACATTAGGCTGTTGAATTTGCAACTAGGTGTGAGTGTGAAGGTCGTGTGTGTGTGCCTATGCTGCCCATCTGATAGTCTGGCAAACTGTTTAGGGTGCAGCCTATCTTTGCCCAATGTCAGCTGAGATAGGCTTCAGCGTCCCTGCATCCCTTACAAGATTAAGCAGTTTAGCAAATGAGTGAGTGAGTAGTGCATCGGGCCTTTTGATTAGCTGGCTTCCCCTAATGCCGCATGTCCATTGGTGCCTCTGCCCATCCGGGCCTGTCCAAATTGTTGAAGGAGACGGATTCTATAATGATGGAGCAGGCACAGTGAGCAGAAAGATCATAAGTGGGAGGTGGAAATCAAACAGGGTCTCCAGCGTGCACACACACAAAATGAGGATGTCAGGGGGAGGTATGGAAGCAGTTTCCTGAAGTTCTGCTTTGGTGCTCCACTTTAAACACATTTTTATATCATGGGGTTCTGGGCAACAGGAAAACATTTCTATATCATCTGGAGATCACTATTTCAAATGCTGATGAGGCTACAACCATCTGTGGCGAGGAGTCCAGGAGACCATGGGGCTCTTAGGGATGTGTGGCATATGCTGTCTTCCCTGCCAATCCCAGTGACACTGACATGCCACACTGCTCCCTGAAATTGCATGATTAACAATTTCAAAAATATGTGGCCGAATGTGGCCTCGGAGTTTCTGTGTGGAGTTTGCATGTTCTCCCCGTGCTTGTGTGGGTTTCCTCCAGGCACTCTGGTTTCATCCCACAGTCCAAAAACATACACAGTAAGTTAATTGCCCATTCCAAATTACCCCTAAGTGTGAATGGTTGTGTGAGTGTTGGCCCTGTGATGGCCTGGCAAGCTGTCCAGGGTGTACCCCACCCTCACCTGGAGTTGGTTGAGCTGGGCATCAGTGTCCCTGTGAGCCTAGTTATAATAACTGTAAGAATTAGTAATAGTAGTTCAAAAAGGGGGCAGTTGTAGTCTAATGGTATAGGGCGCAGGATCGCTGATCCTAAGGTTGGGGGTTTGAGTCCCACTCTCCACAGGGTTGTCACTGTCTCCCCAGTGAAGCTAACTGGGTTATCAAAGGCCAACCGTGTCTCTCATTGTCTGTGGTGAGAGGCTGAAAAAGAACCATTGCTGACTTTTGTAAAGAGGAGCTGCAAAGCCATCAGTGTGTTTCTCTCCCTTGCTAAAGGGTTGAGTCAGGAAGGGTATCCGACCTAAAAACCTATGATGAAGGGAAAAAGCCGAAAGGAAATCTCTCAGTAATAGTAGTTCAGAAAAAGAATGAATGAATGAATGTGGACAATTGGCATCAAACAATTTGGAGCAAGTATGTGCTGGCACTTGCCATTCTCAGTTGGTACCTTTCATGGGCTTGCGGAGAGATGTCTGATGGGTGGGAATAGGCCTTGACCATATTGGAGGTAAAATGAGTATTGGGTGGTCGATATTAATAGTACCACACTTTTTAGGAAACACACAGTATGTTGTTGTATTGTTGAACTGATGAAACACAATTACTTCAAGTTTCATCTCTTGGCTGCACCCTGCCTCCTTTTTATAATCCCAAGCATGGGGCTGGTGGTGTAGTGATTAGGGTGTTGTGCTAATGATCGGGAGGTTGTGTGTTCAAATCCCAGTTAGACCCACACTGTTCTAAGACCCCTAGACAAGGTCCTAACCACAAGTGAGCCTCTGTTCACCCAGCAGTATAAATGGGTACCAGTAAAATATACTGGGAAGGCAACCTGCGATGGACTAGAGTCTCATCCAGGAGGAGTTGAACTCCTGGTCACCTCACGATACGGAAACTGGGGTTAAGCACTGGCCTGATCAGCCAATTGGCTCGGGTGTATAAAGCCCAGCAGACTTTACCAATTCTGAAAGCATCGTCAGAAAGCATAGAGCTGCACGTTTTTAATCGCGGTGATCACAGACACCACGCCTCAGTGTAAATCCAGTAGCCATTACGCCACTGTGTACAGGGACAAATACAGCAGCAGTAAAATGAAAAACAACAACTTTAAGACCATCAACTGTTCAAACTTGGTTCAGTTAATCAGTTCATTTTCTGTAACCGCTTAATCCTAATTTGGGTCGTGGGGAGGCTGGTGCCCATCCCAGCCAACTTCGGGTGAATTTCAGAGTACACCCTGGACAGCTCGCCAGGCCATCGCAGGGCGGAAACACACCGACGGCTTTGCAGCCTACTCTTTACGAAAGTCAGCAATGCTTCTTTTACATGCCTCACACCATAGACAGTGGGAGTCATGGCCGGCCTTTGATAACCCAGTTAGCTGCACTGGGGGGTGGGGTGGGTGGGTGGGCAGTGACAACCTTGTGGAGAGTGGGACTCGAACCCCCAACCTTTGGATCAACGATCCAGCGCCCTATACCACAGGACCACCACTGCCCCCGTTCAAACTTGGTAAGAAACAAAAAAAATGATAATAAAATAAAATATTAAATATAATAACCTAAACTTTTATACTGAACGGTGACATGGTGGATAGCACGCCCTGTTCACAGCAAAATGTCCTGGGATTGAATACCGGGCGTGGACGTTTCTGATTGGAGTTTGCATGTCCTTCCTGTGCTTGTGTGAACTTCCTCCAGGTAGTCTAGTTTCCTCTCGCAGTACAAAAACATGCACAGTGGGCTGATTGGCTGTTCCAAATCACCTCTGTCAGTCAGTGTGAGTGTAAATGGCTGCGTGTCTGTTGACTCTACAATGGCCAGGTGAGTTGTTCAGGGTGTACCCTGCATTCGCCCAAAGTTGGCTAAGATGGGAACCAGCCTTGCTGCAACCCTAATCAGGATTAGAAGTCTTATAAAATGAATGAAGGACTGAATAGGGCTTTATCACCAGCCCATATCTGACAACCAGGCAGTCGTGGTTTAGTGTTTAACGCGATAGGTTACTAGACCGAAGGTCAGCAATTCAATCCCCACTGTCACCACTGTTGGGCCCTTGAGCAAGGCCCTTAACCCTAAATTGCTCATGTTGTGTACGAATGATGATTGTAAGTTGCAAGTCCATACGGAAGCACATTGTGGCATGGAAAGCGCTTTTGTGAGTAAGCAGAGGCATCACATGCTATTCCCCATTGATGCCGTTTCTGATTAATTCTTGACAAATTCCACAAAAAAATAAACAAACAAAAAAATAAATAAACACTGTTACTAAAGAGCATAGTTGCATTTTGATAAAGAGAAGATGCATATCATTTCAAGAGTTCAGTCCTCCCCCCACCAAGTGGGAAGTTGCCATTGTGAGGATTTTAATAGTGAGTAGCCATTTTCTTACTGACATTCTCTGGGAGAAGGAGGAACATAGATATCACCCAACTGACAGCACGGCTTGGTGGCGGAACTTTGTGCTGCTGTCTTGGTTGTTGCTCCTCACCCTCAGACATCGATTACACAGTGAACCTAGTGAGGAGATAAAATCAGGTCTGACAGCTCAGGGCTGCAGTATAACACTATAAACTGTACTAACAAAATAACCGAGACAGTTGTGCTGTTTACTGCTGCACGTAGCCTGTCTGTCCAATACGATATCTCTGAGGCAGATGGTTAGCATGTACCAACCGTGCAGTCATCATTTCTCCTTTCTGATGTCTGTCAGCTGGTTTAATCAGATTGTAAAACAATACCAAGAACTACTTTCCAAAAATATTTTAAATGACTAACAATGTCTATTCCAATCAGATTAGGCCGTCCCCAGGTAATACATACTGATTCCACTTCTACTGTAAATTCAGAGAAAACCATTTCCCTGTTTCTCTATCTGAAGAGGAAATCACACAAAAACGCCGCACTCACACAAACTAGGGACGTAATGGAGTTATAACATTGTACATGGAGAATCGCACCACACTGCCTGTCAGACTGCTGATAACTGAGGCTAGATAGATAGATAGATAGATAGATAGATAGATAGATAGATAGATAGATAGATAGATAGATAGATAGATAGGTAGGCAAGGAGGCAGACACACACACAGACAGACAGACAGACAGACAAATAAGCAAACGGACAGGCAGACATGCAGGCAGGCAGACAAATAGATAGACAGACAGACAGACAGACAGACAGACAGACAGACAGACAGACAGATAGATAGATAGATAGATAGATAGACAAAGAGGCAGACAGACCGACAAACAGACAGACAGATAAGTGGACGAACAGATGGACGGATGTACAGGCAGAGAGGCAGGCAGGCAGGCAGACAGACAGACAGATAGACAGATAGCCAGCCAGACAGATAGATAGACAGATAGATAGAAAGATAGATAGATAGATAGATAGATAGATAGATAGATAGATAGATAGATAGATAGATAGGCAAGGAGACAGACACAGACAGACAGACAGACAGACAGATAAGCAAATGGACAGGCAGACAGACAGACAGATAAGCAAATGGACAGGCAGACAGACAGGCAGGCAGACAAATAGATAGACAGACAGAGAGATAGACAGACAGACAGATAGATCGATAGATAGATAGATAGATAGATAGATAGATAGATAGATAGATAGATAGATAGACAAAGGCAGATAGATAGATAGATAGATAGATAGATAGATAGATAGATAGATAGATAGATAGATAGATAGATAGAAAGGCAAGGAGGCAGACACACAGAAAGACAGACAGACAGACAGACAGACAGACAAATAAGCAAACGGACAGACATGCAGGCAGGCAGACAAATAGATAGACAGACAGACAGACAGACAGGCAGACAGACAGAAAGACAGATAGATAGATAGATAGATAGATAGATAGATAGATAGATAGATAGATAGATAGATAGATAGACAAAGAGGCAGACAGACCGACAAACAGACAGACAGATAAGTGGACGAACAGATGGACGGATGTACAGGCAGAGAGGCAGGCAGGCAGGCAGACAGACAGACAGATAGACAGATAGCCAGCCAGACAGATAGATAGATAGATAGATAGATAGATAGATAGATAGATAGATAGATAGATAGATAGATAGATAGATAGGCAAGGAGACAGACACAGACAGACAGACAGATAAGCAAATGGACAGGCAGACAGACAGGCAGGCAGACAAATAGATAGACAGACAGAGAGATAGACAGACAGACAGATAGATCGATAGATAGATAGATAGATAGATAGATAGATAGACAAAGGCAGATAGATAGATAGATAGATAGATAGATAGATAGATAGATAGATAGATAGATAGATAGGTAGGCAAGGAGGCAGACACACAGAAAGACAGACAGACAGATAGACAGATAGCCAGCCAGACAGATAGATAGATAGATAGATAGATAGATAGATAGATAGATAGATAGATAGATAGGCAAGGAGACAGACACAGACAGACAGACAGACAGATAAGCAAATGGACAGGCAGACAGACAGGCAGGCAGACAAATAGATAGACAGACAGAGAGATAGACAGACAGACAGATAGATCGATAGATAGATAGATAGATATATAGATAGATAGATAGATAGATAGATAGATAGATAGATAGATAGACAAAGGCAGACAGACAGACAGACAGACAGACAGACAGATAAATGGACGGACAGATGGACGAACGTACAGGCAGACAGACAGGCAGGCAGGCAGACAGACAGACAGACAGATAGATAGACAGACAGACAGACAGACAGACAGATAGATAGATAGATAGATAGATAGATAGATAGATAGATAGATAGATAGATAGATAGATAGATATGGTAAATATAATAGAAAAAAATCAATTGGAGCATTTAGTGATTATGGTCTGAGGTGGTTTTGATAGATAGATAGTGCAGATAGAACCCGTTAGTCCTTGCAGATCATCAATATTGAGCAGTGAAACTTGTTTTTCATGAGTTCTCCAGCTGTTCACTGAACCCACAGTGTTTGTATCTATGTACACAAACAGGATCCCAGCACTTGACAACACTTGTTTGGCTTCACAAAAATCATTTTGGGAACAACCGCAATTGTGGTAACAAATATTGCTAAGTGACTCACAGTACATGTTTGTAACCAACTTTGATTTTAAATGAGAAACAAAGACCCAGTTTATTAGGAACACCTGCACAACTGCCCGTTCATATCCGCCCAGCCAATCAGATGGCTGCAGAGTAAAGCATGAACGTATGCAGAAACAGTTCAAGAGAAATTTATATTTAACAATATCAAACATCAGAATGAGGAATTTAGTGCCAGATTGACTTTTTTTTCCCAGAAACTGTGCTCTCTTTGGGATTTTAATGCACAACAGACCTTTAGAAGTTTATACAGAATGGTGGAAAAGGGTATTTATACATGCACAAATGGCTTCTTGATGAAAGTGGTCAGAGGAGACTTGCCAGGCAGCCGGGCTGGGGAAGGCAAACGAGAATGAGAAATTAAATAATCGCTTTTTACAAACATAGAGAGCAGAGAGGTGTCTCAGAATGCACAACATATCAAAACCTGCCTCATTTGTCAAATCGCTTTATACTATTAGGGCTGCTGGGAGCCTGGCACCCATCTTATTCAACACTGGGTGAAGGCAGGGTACCCCTGACAGCTCGCCAGACCATTGCAGTGCCAATATGCATGCAACCATTCACACTCCCACTCACACCTAAGGGCAATTTGGAACAGCCACATGTGCATGTTGATGAACTGCTGGAGAATACCAGACTACCAGGAAACACATGGAGAACAAGCAAATTCGAATACAGGACTTTCTTACTGTGAGTCGGATGTGCAACCAGTGCCTCCGACCCAATGTATGAGAGCTCGATCCAAATGTTTGACCTTGTTCTGACCTTTACCTTTGACCATGACATTCAAAAATCACAATTTCTGGGACTCAGGAAGGGTAGTGTTCCCACCAAGTTTGAAGAAAATACTCGCATGGGTGTGGTCAGGATTTTGTTTACAGGCAAACTAACAGAAAAAAGAAAAATGTACACAGAAAAACAGCAGTAATTACAATATCATTACAATACCCAATTCATTTACAGTGACTCTGGTTTAAACATATGAGGTGATTTGGCTGGGTGAGCACTTTTAAAGTGTAACTGCAGACTTGATCCATGGGAGGGCAGTGTGCTAGGTGCTGCGGCCAGCTTGGAGAAGTCCTACCAGCCTTCCCTCTAGAGATTTTTTCAGTTAATGCTCAATCAAAAATGAGAAATCCAGCTTCTGCGCATTAGATCTGTGCTGAAGTTTGACAAAAGGGACAGGACATAGAAGCGGCACTCTTTTCAAAAGTTCAATGTGAATACTTTTTTGTAGAACACAGGAAAAAAACAAAAACAAAAAAACAGCAACATTTCTCAAAGTTTAGATGTAATAATAGGTGTGCAGGTGCTACTCCCAATTCTAAAATTTATCACACAGCAGCAATGAGTATTTAGCCATTGTTCCTCCTAGTCCAGGAATCTCTAGACGCAAGGTTACTTCCCCTGAGAAACCTTTTCCAGCCTGGCTTCATGTGCCTTAGAACAGAGACAAATTGTATGCAAGGTGGGCAGCCATAAGATTGCAGGACTTTAATATGTTCCATATTTTCTAACCTTGCTCAGCAGGACATGATGTGTGGGGTGTGGAGTGAAAAACTCTGTGTACCCATTACCCTCCTTCCCCGACTTTCCCAATCGCAGCCCAAGCACGACTCGGCTGGGGGGAGACCCCTTATAGAGCGAGAGGAAAACTGGCAGATTTCAGCAGGCTGTAAACCTTTACCAGCCATTCGCCACATAACATTCACAGTGTTCGTGCTCAGTATTAAACGTGCTACTCTAAGTGTATATCAGTGAAGTTGGGAAGGAAGATGTTTTACACTTCTGGTTTTTAAATAGGCATCCTTTCTAGCGTGAGGCAAATCAGCAGTAAATCTTTCGTACATTCTTTTGGACTACATGGGATGGTTTGAAATGCAATGCAATGCATTAATTAAAGTGTAACTTCAGCTGCAGATCCAAGCTGAAGTTCAGCCACCGCTTAATTTAAAAAAAAAAAAAATTCTAAGAAAAAAATTGGCTAAGGGGCTGAGAGGGGAGCAGGAAGAGAAATAATGAGTCTCGTAAGCTTGAATTTGGAAAATAAACAAGGAGGCGAGTCACAGTATCACAGTAAAAGATTGGGGCTTGGTGAAGGGTGCAGACCAGGCTCCGACCGCATACCGCCACCACATTTGGTGAAAATCATTTCAGTAGTTTTTAGGTAATCCTTCTTCTTCTTCGTCTTGTCCTTTCAGCTTTTCCCTTCAGGGGTCACCACAGCGAATCATCTGCCTCCATCTCACCCTATCATCTGCATCTTTTTCTCTTATACCAACTGCCTTCATGTCCTCCTTCACCACATCCATGAATCTTCTCTTTGGTCTTCCTCTGGGCCTTCTGCCTGGTAGTTCCAACCTCAACATCCTACTACCAATATACTCACTATCCCTCCTCTGTACATGTCCAAACCATCTCAATCTAGCCTCTCTGACTTTGTCTCCAAAACGCCTTACATGTGCTGTCCCTCTGATGTGCTCATTCCTGATCCTATCCATCCTCGTTACTCCCAAAGAGAACCTCAACATTTGCATCTCTGCTACCTCCAGCTCTGCCTCCTGTCTTTTCCCCAGGGCCACTGTTTCTAAACCATACAACATCGCTGGCCCAAACACCGTCTTGTACACTTTTCCCTTCATTCTTGCCAATACTCTCCTATCACACATCACACCGGACACTTTTCTCCATCCATTCCAACCTGCTTGCACGCGCTTCTTCACCTCTTTTCCACATTCTCCATTGCTCTGGATTGTTGAGCCTAAGTACTTAAAATCCTCCACCTTCTTTATCTCTGCCCCCTGTAACCTCACCGTTCCTCTTGGGTCCTTGTCGTTCACACACATATTCTGTCTTACTGAAACTAACCTTCATTCCCCTCCTTTCCAAGGCATACATCCACCTCTCTAGATTTTCCTCCACTTGTTCTCTGCTCTCACTGCAGATCACAATGTCATCTGCAAACATCATAGTCCATGGAGATTCTTGCCTAACCTCGTCTGTCAGCCTGTCCATCACCATAGCAAACAAGAAGGGGCTCAGAGCTGACCCTTGATGCAGTCCCACCTCCACCTTGAATTCTTGTGTCACACCGACAGCACACCTCACCACTGTCTTACATCTCTCATACATGTCCTGCACCACTCAAACATACTTCTCTGCCACTCCAGACTTTCTCATGCAATACCACAGTTCTTCTCTCGGCACCCTGTCATATGCTTTCTCCAGATCCACAAAGGCACAATGCAGCTCCTTCTGACCTTCTCTGTACTTCTCTATTAACAGCCTCAAGGCAAACCATGCATCTGTGGTGCTCTTTCTTGGAATGAAACCAAACTGTTGTTCACAAATGCTGACCTCTGCCCTTAGTCTTGCTTTCACTATTTCCCATAAATTCATTGTATGGCTCATCAACTTTATCCCTCTGTAGTTGCCACAATTCTGCACATCTCCCTTTTTCTTAAAAATGGGCACCAGCACACTTCTCCTCCATTCCTCTGGCATCCTCTCACTCTCTAAGACCTTGTTGAATGTTCTTGTCA